>OVBX01003228.1:0-17484 GCA_900406325.1 Erucastrum elatum | reverse complement strand
CAACCGGTCTCAGGTCAATCAGCATCCTGTAGCAGAAGTTATGTTCGTTTTACTGAGTAGTGGTCAGGCTGCCTCGCGAGAGGAAGCTGCCGAGAAGATGAATGAATGTGGATCGATGCAACACACTTAATATCGATCGACATGGACGCCAGAAGACAGATCAAGCATAATTTATGATTGGCCGAAATCCAGAGGAAACCGCAAATTACCAAAATACCCTTGGTCGACCTGAAACCTTTATTTATCTTATTCTAAGCCATTGTTGACAGCAACCTTTCTTTTAGATTTTATTTTACGCTTTCTTGTTTCATAGTTTTGTTAGGAGAGAAGGGAGGAACTCTTATCAGAGTCCTCCTGGAACTCCATTGGTTATATTCTATTTGCTTTCAGTTTTACATATGTTCTTCTATGATTTCTGTTGAGTAGATCCATCTATTAAATCTAGGGTTCAAATAGGTTATAGAGGGATTATCCCCAAACTGTGGATCTGCAAAGTTGTGATATGAATTGATAGGTTGTTTATAATGCTTGTTTTAGCCTTGCCAACTAGGACACGAATCTAGGATTTAGTATGTATCAAGCATCCTTGAGCATCCAACCCCGAAACCTAAACCTATCAAGCTGTGAGTACTAGAGTGGAGCGAGAGCTGATATATGAAAGCAGTGAGATCTATCAAACCCGCGCCTAAAACTAACTAGAAGTGTATCTATCGATATAGTTCATCGACTATCGATTGATATCGTGAAAGGTGTATCGTTCAATATCTACCTGTGATCATCGATCGACGCTTTCTTGTGTCAATAAACAAGAGTTGAGACATAGGATTCAAGCTAGTTAACCAGTGAAATACTGCGAGAGCATGAACACTGTGTTAAGCGATTGAGCTCTAGATTATCACGCAAGCAACCAATAGGCATCTATAGGATTTATAATCTCCAACACCTGAATATAAACCCTAGGTCTAGAAACCATCCTTCCATCAAACAAACCCCCTGCCAAGCTGAACAATTGTCTTGTTAAACTTGTTTACTGTTTTGTTATATGTATTTATTTACTGCATTTATACATATTAGCCTAGCTAAACCATATAACTATTAGATATATTAGGTTCACTACCTCCTCGTGGATTTGATCTCTAAGTACTACAATTGAACCTCTTTTGACGAGAGTAATTCAATCCTTGGGGTAATTTGAGTGATATCACTTATTAAGACATCTATAGCATTATAATCCTAATTACCTGAATAGTAACCCTTGAATCTAACTACTTTCTCCTATTACATAAAACCTAAACCAATTCTTTTGAGCAACTTACCATTGCTCACAAACTGCAATTTACTTTTAAAACCTATTCAACCTAGCATAATCATTAAGGATTACATCGTTTGTGTTCCCTAGCTCCTTGTGAAATCGATCCCTAAGTACTACAACTGAACCTCTTATTTGAGAAAGTAATTCACTCCTTATGGTAATTTGAATGATATATCTCAGCATCACACAATACAGGCAATAGTTGAATCCTCTAGACCCTTAATTCCGGTTTACAATCAATCAACTAACTAGCAAACACGACCCAAATAGATTCAGTTCATGCTTCGAAATCTAAACTACAATAGATAAAAAATTTACACTGGTACGGGATTTATGGAGTAGACTCTCACCTTTGCCATGGTTTCTGAAGATAGTCTGAGAAAACACCGAAGGACCTTGACAGTTCTAAAACAGCAACTCCAGAACACTCTGAAAATAAATGAACATGATAATTTTGGCAGAACTGAAACCTACAGATAACAGATAAATAACTCAAGAACTGACCTTTAACCCTAGATATGTACTCTTTCCGTATCCACTGAGTTTACTCCGATCGGACAACATTTGATTGACCAAAACAACTTCATCTCAAGGCTGGTCGCAAACGCAGACTGCACCAACACCTCTCACGAAAACAATCATAACTCCCAAAAAATAACTTGGAGTGAAATCCGCTTGTTGGAGATGATAAATACAAGGATTAAATAATTACTGACAAATTTCCAGACCGAAAGCTTTTGTTTAGGTCGACCGTTTCGTACTTACACCGAGAATGATCGGAACTAACTCTGCAACACAATAACTTAATTATCGCCAAGAAGAAACGTTAATAACTTTTCAACCGTACCTCGTTTTGACGATCGGAGAAAGATGATCTGTAAATCTGACAACGATATATTTCTAATGGTATCTCACTAGTTTCCTGGTTCTTTATA
The DNA here is from genome assembly GCA_900406325.1 of Erucastrum elatum. Lineage (NCBI taxonomy): Eukaryota > Viridiplantae > Streptophyta > Magnoliopsida > Brassicales > Brassicaceae > Erucastrum > Erucastrum elatum. The sequence goes on along the minus strand of OVBX01003228.1, from coordinate 15,237 downwards.
GATCTACAGGAAAACATTGATGAAGTTGACTGTCGGTGGATCCGATCTACAGCGAAATGCCCGTATAAATAACCATAACTATTAGAAGAAAAATCCAAATGATGATCCGCTTACTGGTAAACATAGATCTATGAGTGTAGAACATAACCTCAAAATTTAGCTTGCAAATTTCAGATTTTCTATTCTTCCAAAATGTGTCTGTTGAACCCGAATCTCTCTTTTCGGATGGTGGGATGACTCCTCCTTCATGGTGGCTATTGGTGGCTGCTCCGGTGACATTTCGGCTGGGTTTCGCCATCGCAAAATTTTCTGTCAAAGACTACCACGAAATCTATTCTTTAAATAAGAAAATTTAGGATTTTCTTTAGTATAATTGAGCTTTACTGAACCAAAATTTTCGGACCGAGATTTGGGTCGTTACAGTTTTATGTTAGAAGAAAATTCTATAACAGAGCAGTATGTGTGATTATTGATTTGAACGTTTCTGAAAGTTTATATGCTAGAAGATTTTTTTAATAGAGCAGCTAGTAGGTTTATTGATTTGCAACCGATTTATAATCAAATAATACGTTAAGTTATGAAGGGTTGAAACAATGATACTGAAGAATGCATAGTTCAAATGTATCAACATGAGTGTTGATGGAACATGATGATCGAAGTTAAATTAATAACAAAAAATGGCACATTTACTTTTTAAGGAATGAAAATCAGTGTATTCATAGAAATCATTGTATTCAAGCAAATATTCCACGAGCAATGTTGGATTATAATTCTTTCGTTAATAACAGGTAAAGGGAAATTAATTTTTAAATAATTTGGTGTTGGATTAAAAAGAACACTGAAAACAGAGAATCAAATTAAAAGCATATCTTTAAAATATACTAATGGCATAGAATTGTAAATACTCTAAAACTCCAATGTGGTTTCAAAAAAACTCCTTGTATTTTAATAGTATTGATTAGATTTTGACCCGCCCTTAAAAAGGGTCGATATATTTTTTGTTGAAAAAATTTATCTTACGTAATAAAAATTATGACTTTTGATAAACTATATATTTTAACCTTTTTATGAAATTTATCTTAAATTTACTTATATCACTTATATTTGTTATTTTCAATATGACTACATTTTTGAAGACTCCAAATAATTCTAACATGTAATATGATTTTATTTATTTAACCCGAAGTTAAATTTATTTTACACTATTTTTTTTTAATTTAATAAAATATTGTATATCTTCAACACTCTCTATATTAAAAATTCATTTTGTGCGCTTCAAAATAATTTAGACATGTATTATGATTTTGTTGATTTAATCATATGTTATTTTAACATGATTTTACTTTGAGATTTCATCTAATAAATTCTTTCAAGCAATTAATAATGTGAATGATTTTTTTGGAAAGATATGGTGCAAATATTTAGGAAACAATTTTTTTAAAAAATTAACTGAATTATATTAAGACTATGTTGGGATGTCAATTTATTTTAAGACTTTGTTTGGCTTTTAATGGCCAAATTTTCCTTTTAATTACATGAATTCATTTAAAAAGAAAAGAAAATAGGATGTTTTGTAATTTTTCTTAAAATACAGAGGCATGTTCATAAGTAAATTTAAAATGAATATACTAAATTTGTGTGTGATGATGATGTAAATCTATGAATTCAGTCGATTTCTGTTTCTATATTTTAACTTTTAAAATTTTACTTTTAATTCTATACTATTAAACCGTAAAACATTGTTTTATATGTCTGGCTAAGAACTAAGATTGTACATAAAGGAAATTATGTAAGGATGTGTTGCTCGTTTAGTGAGAGGGATGGCCAACATGCAATTTTGTAAATTTTTAAAACACAATTTCGTATGTTTTAGAGTATAGAGTTATAAAATAATTGAATTAGATGTGTTAGTAAAGAGATTGGAAGCTCATTCTCTGTAAAAATAAATTAAAATTATTGGGTTAGCAATTTAAACTAAACAAAAAGAAATTGTGCCTGCGATTTTATTTTTTAAAAATGAAAAACTATGTTTTGTAATTATCTTAAAAATATTTTGTAGTTTTCTTAAATTTTCAGGGGCAGATTCACAAACATGCATCTGCTTTAATAATATAGATGATATTAACATTAATCTAAATCATATTTTTCTAAATAATCTTCTAAAAGTCTTATTAGGACAACTCCTACTTCAAAGTATCTTTTTTTTCTTCGATTTTTTTTTCTTTTGATCAACTCATTACTGAGAAAATTGAACTCTGTATATTTTTATTTTCTTTCTCGTCAGTCAGTCACTCAACTGTATTTTTATTTTCATATACAAGACGCAATACACATGTTTGAAATTCATACATATCAAAAACAATAAAATTAATAAAATCCATTGAACGATAACTCATGGTTGTCGATTCTAGACTCCTTGGAAGCAGACAAGCAGTATTTATATCATGTAGCAGAATTATATCATGTAACAGTAATAAGGAATTTGGCACATCTCAATGTATGATATGATAATCATTGTTTCAATGTGGAATTTTTACGAACTGGTAACTGACATTTCCAATCATGGCACCAAATTTGGTGTCAAAATTACACAAAATTTGGTGTTTTGGTGTAATGTTTTTTGTCATCTCTAACCATAACACCAGAGATTACAACAGAAGTAATATTACACCAAACTGGTAAATAATTATTTTATCACACTTAAATATTATGTTTGTTAAATTTTTAAATGTCAATTGTCTCAAGAACAACTCAAATTCAGTAGATCCCTTTGAATATTGTGAACAAATTTCTTTGTACAACACCAGATCTGGAAATTATGTTGAGTTAGTGATCGTTGATGCATATGTAAGTTTTGGTACTAAATATTTATTAATTTAAATTTGTTGGCGAGCTTATGATCATTCATTTCCTTCAAACTCTCAGTATCAAGTTTTGCTAATTTTTTTTTTTTTTTCCGGATTAGTTACCGAAAAGTATTTGACTCATTTCATGTTTTACGCAAGTTTGTCAGTGAAATCATACCAAGGTATGACATTTAAGTTGTGTTTAATACTTTTGACTGCAATTCTAAAATTTTCAGATTTATTGCCACTTTAGTTTTTTATATGAAATTATAATTAATAATCTCCTATCACTTTTTTTATAGGTGATATAATCATATCAATTCTTTCGGTGTCACGGGGATATTGTTTGATCCTACTACTAAGCATGCTGACTAGACTTTTTTTCTTTCCACCATTTGATTATGTCTACAAATGGGTTTCCTGATGAGGTACCGGAATGTATTTGCCTCATTTTCAGTATTCAGGCATTTTATTTCAGTGAAATAATACCAAGTTATTACATTATTATTTTGTTTGATAGATTTGATTGAAATTATATAATTGTACTCAGATTTACTGCAGCTTTAGTTATTTATGAAACGGAAATGTCTACTGTCCTACTGGTGTTTTATAGGCGAGATAAACATGCTTTTAGTGTGACAGCCATCTTTTTGGATACAATTACTGAGCCAGGTATCATTCAATTCAATGATGATAGTATGGTGATTTTTTTTTTCAACTTGATAACATTTAAGTTACAAGGAAATGGTTTATGATATTGTTAGGAAGAGAGTTGTTTTAAGGTTTCTATAAGAGTCATCTCCAGTGGACTCATTTCATGTTTTATGCAAGTTTGTCAGTTAAATCATACGAAGGTATGACATTTAAGTAGTGTTTAATACTTTTGACTACAATTCTAAATTTTTCAGATTTATTGCCACTTTATTTATTTATATGACGTTATAATTACTAATGTCCAATCGTTTTTTATAGGCGATATAATCATATCAAATTATTTCGGTGTCACAAGATATTGTTTGATCCTACTACTAAGCATGCTGATCAGACTATTTTCTTTCCACCATTGATTATGGCTACAAATGGGTTTCCTGATGAGGTACCGGAATGTATTTGCCTCATTTTCATCTTTCAGGTGTTTTCCTTCAAAATATCAGTCTCAAGTTTTGCTAATTTGTTATGATTTTCCCAATGAGGTACCTGAAATTATTTTACTCATTTCATGTTTTATGTCTTATTTGTCAGTGAAATCATACCAAATTCTTTCGGTGTCACGAGGATATTGTTTGATCCTACTGCTAAGCATGCTAAAAAGACTAATTTCTTTCCACCATTGACTATGTCGACAAAGAGGTATTCCTGATGAGGTACCGGAATGTATTTGCGTCATTTTAATGTTTCAGGTGTTTTGTTTTAGTGAAATAATACCAAGTTATTATATTATGTTTTCGTCTCATAGATTTGACTGAAATTCAATAATTGTACTTTGATCGCATTTGATGTACAAGGAAATGGTTTATGCTATTGGTGGGAAGAGAGTTTTTTTTATGGATTCTATCAGAATCATCTCCGGTGGACAATCAGACACCGATATGCAAGAATTGCAACCTTATGCTCCATATGATAGATCAAGCTTGGATTCCAAATCGTCTTACTGTTTCGAGAAATAAATATATCTAATGTCGTGTTTATGTTTGTACTTTATAAAAAATTTAATGTAAAGTTGTAATTTATTGTTTTCCACTTTCAAATTTGAATGAAATAGTATTCGCCCTAATTATTAGTTAATTAAGTTATAAAATTGTTACAACCCTAACAAATATTTAAATGAATATTAATATTCAGTTTCCATATAACACCATTTGTTATACATATAGTGTAATTACTTCTAAGATTAAATTATACAGAAATTCTACGATGAAACTGTACAGAATTTTTTTCCAGCCACCGAAAGAAATGACACATATCATAATCATCACTATTTGCATTCACTATTCTGTTTTATGATTTTCAGGTCATTCATCTTTCGAGCATGGAGATTCTGAAAAATCTTCATGCTTTTACCAAAATTTATAGGTATGAATCGTATTCCTTTTCATCACAAAACGTAATTGAGAATAAAAATAACTATGTTTATGTTTTTTATAAGTTGACCCCAGGCGATGTGTTTATTAGTTCGATTGATACTAATTGTTACTTGTGATTTTATACCGCTCTGTTCTTTATAAGGTGTATCTTACAAGAATCAATATTACTATCATATATTAGTTAATGTGTACATTATTTTAATTTGTCTTAATATGGAAATTGCATATTACAGTTGTCTTATAACTAAATTCCGCATAATATTCATTTTCTATATAACACCATTTGTTATAATTATTGTGTAATTAATTATACGATGAAATCTACAAAAAATCTTTCATGTTACCGAAAGAACTACACTCACATCATAATCAGCGCTATTTTCATTCACTATTCCATTTTATGATTTTTAGGTTATTCATCTTGAGAGCATGGATGATTCTGAAAAATCTTCAATTTTTTACCAAACTCTAAAGGTAAGAATCGGATTCATTTTGATCACAAAACATAATAGAGAATAGAGATAAAGATTTTTATGTTTTTTTATAGGTTTATCACAGGAGATGTCTTTATTAGTTCAATTGATACTATTTGTTAATTTTGATCTTACACACCTCTATTTTTTATAAGTGTTATCTTAAAACAATCAGTATTACTATCATGGGTTAGTTCATGTTTACATTATTTTAATTTGTTTTAATTTTTATAATGCCTGGTTCTTCAAAAACTAATGGACACTCTGAAAATTCTTTTGTCAAAGATGATTGTCCATCAGCTAACACACATATGATGTAACAAAGAATACTCTAATTTTAAATGTTAATTATTCTTTTGTTTGATTTTAGTGTTATGTATTATTTAGGTGGAATACCATCGAATAATTTGTCAAATGATTCCGTAAGGAACCAGTTTGGTGATATAACAAACCCTCAGATATATAGTCAAGTATGTTCAAATTTTGTTGGTGAAATTAATAATACCACTCAAACAACCGGAACAACCATTACTCCACCCCTCAGAAAACATAAGAAATATTATTACCACTGACTCATTTTGTATTTGGGAATAAGACCAAAGAAGGTTCCCAAACAAGTCCTGTGTCTGAAAGTCCGAGTGAAAATGGTTAGTTTTGTTTTTTTTTTATTTTAGGTCGAATATTTGTGTAGTAGGTTATGAGCTGCTACTATAATGATTCATGTTTGTGAAATGAATCTTAGGAACCCTTTTTTGGTACATAAGATATCTTGTTTCCTGTTTACAAAAATATTTTCTTATAAATTTTGATGTGTAGGTTCAAATGTTTCTGGACAAATCCACACTGGTTTTAAATCTACCGGAACAATCATTTCGTTATCTCTACGAAAGCGTAATGTATAATAATTTATTAACTTATCAATCTTTGATCTTCTTTATAGTAATAACTTTCTTTAAAACTACCTCAGGAGGAAGACCATCCAAAAGTATCGAAGGAACGAGTGTTCCGCATACAATTCCTCTAAAGCACTTTCTGAGTATAATTGGTTAGTAAAAAAGCTATCTTAATACAATTTGATGTTACTTTTTCTTAATTACTGGTGTAATCAAACATAGTAATGTCTTTATGTTTGCCTGTTCATATGGTTGTCTTTATTTATGACTGTTCATATAAATGTCTTTATGTTTAATTTCAACTGTAGATTCAAATGTTCCTTCTCGAGCTATATTAACCAGTCAACCTACCGGAACAACCACTTCGCGACAATCTATAAAGCGTAACATATGAAATTTTTTTAATATTTTTGTGGCTTTTGACAAATCAGTTTTTTTTTTCAACTACATCAGTTGGAAGACCATTTAAAAATATCTTAAAAACGTATGTTGTTGGTAAGTAAACGTCCTCGCATATTTACTGAACAAAAAAAAATTAATGTTATCTTATTATGTTGGTTTGTTTAAAAGGTTTAAATGTAAGTGTTGGTAGTGAATAATTTGGGAGACGAATTGCCAATTTTATACCTACGCCAGGTGAATTATATTCTATACATTGTTTATATGTGTTTTTGGATAGAATGATTGTGATGTAAAGTGATGATTATGGAGCATTTAGGAGCTCAAAAACACATTTCACCTGAGCCGGTTGCTAGAGGTCGATACGAAGAGGAAGACATCGAGCGATGCACACCTAGTGCCATCGATCGATGTAGAAGAGATGCCTTGACGAGTGAAGATTAATATCGATCGATGTACACACTGTACCATCAATCGATGTCAAGGCGCGATATGTGAGACTCTAGAACCAGCCGACGCTAAACCCAATGATTTGCCAAATTACGAGATTACCCCTGATGAGTTTTTAACCTAATAGATATATACTGCCAAAGTGTTTTACAGCAGAGGAGAGCTTTTTGTTACTTTTGTTTTCATACTTTCAAAGAGAGAGAATAGAAGTTCATAGAGAGATTTTTGATTAGAACTCCATTGTTTTCTACCTTTATCTAATGCAGTTTTATTCAATCATTTATGTTATGAATTGCTTAGCTATGTCTGAGTAGTTATCTTGTTAGATCCAGGGTGCAAATAGGTTAGATGGATTTGCCCCAAACTATAGATCCGCTAAGTTGTGATATGAATTGATAGGTTGTTTCTAATGCTTGTTTTAGCATTGCTAACTAGAACATGAACCTAGAAATTTGCACGTGTCAAGCATCCTTGAGTATCCAACCCTGAAAGTATAATCTATATTGCTAGGAGTACTAGAGAAGAGCGAGAGATGATCTAGGAATGTAGTAAGCATTATCAACCCTCGCCTAGGCTTAACTACAAGTGTATCAATTGATATTGTCCATCGATAATCGATCGATATCGTGAAATGTGTATCAGTCGATATCCCTATAGGATCATCGATCGACACTTTCTTGTGTCAACAACGAGAGTTGAGGCATGAGATTCTAGTTAGTTAACTAGTGAAATACTGCTATCGCCTGGTCATTGTGTTAATTGATTGAGCTCTGAATTATCATACATGCAACTGTTAGGCATCTATATGATTTATAATCTCCAACACATGAATAGTAACCTTGTGTCTAATATCTTTCCAATAAGTTACAACCCTCAATCATATTGTTCGAGGAGCAATAGTCTTGCTCATTATGATTGTCATTTACGTTAAACATATAAACCAACAAATCTTAGAATTAATAACTAGACTAGATTTAATCGGTTCCCTAGATCCTTGTGGATTCGATCCCTAAGTACTACAATTGAACATATTTTGATGAGAGTAATTCACTCCTTAGGGTAATTTGAGTGGTATCAAATTTGGCGTCGTTGTCGGGGAGCTTTGATTGCCATTAGATTTAGTCTTATTAATTCTTTTTCTATTCTCTACCTTTATTCTCACATTAATTTTTCTTGTCTTTTCAGGTACATGTCCAGCTGTACCAGGAGCAACAAGGATAATAACTTGCTATTCTCAGACGATCGTGCTCATTTGGAACGTTAGATCCAAAGAGGTCTACGCTCCACATCGATCGACACAGAAGTTTTCACGTCGACCGACACTCTCAACCAACCGCCGACCGAAACTCAACTTTCATTGTCGACCGATCCTTTCCGATCAAGATCGATTGACCCTTCATCCAGAACATCGATCAATCCTCAATCGCGAAATTTGGTAGCAGTCGTTATTCTAACGCATGGAAACTAGTATGACCAGGATGGTCATCTGCGTAATGCAACAGGTCAGAAATAGATGCTTAGGAGATTGTAATCCCTGATGCTGAACCAGTAGAGGAGGCTGCTTGACAGAGAGCACTGGCTGACTACAATCGTCCAGACAAGTACTACACCAACAGATCAGCCATCCGACTTCCGGAGATCTAGAAGCAGAGCTTCGAGCTGAAGCCTCAATACTACACACTCGTGTCGCAGATACCCTACTCTAGGTTACCGCATGAGCATCCTATGGACCATCTGGAAAGGTTTGAGGATGTAATAGCTGCTATTCGTATGGATGGAATCTCGGAGGATAACCTATTGAGCAAGTTCTTCAGATACACGCTGACTGTAGAAGCGATGGACTGTCTTAAGCTGCTACCCACAGGATCTCTAACGTCTTGGGCTGACATCAAGAATGCTTTCTTACGAAACTTCTTCGATGAGGCGCGCGCTGAAGAGTTGAGGAACACAATAGCCATGTTCGCACAGAAGGCTGGAGAGTCTTTCAAGGATGCGTGTATCAGAGGTATTGCCAAACCACATATTCTATGAAGTGCTACTTCTAAGCACCTTCTTTAGAGGTATTGCCATGCTATATCAGATGGCTCTTGTAGCAAGGGAAACTTCACTACTCGGAATCTAGTGGAAGCTACGAGACTGATCAAAAACTTAGCTAACAGCAGTTGCACCAAAAACACTGACTTTGGGAAGAAAAAGTCTGTTGCATCCGTAGGGAATCAGCAGATGGACGAAGTCAGAGCTACGTTAGATATAGTTCATGAGCTTCTTAGAAAAAAAGTCTGTTGAGCTGAAGGAGAAGTAGCTGCAGACATAAAAGGGGAAGAAGATGTGAACTATATCGGAGGAACCGGATTTACGAGATTCGGAAATCAGGGAGGAAACATAAACTTCTTTGGAAATGGGCAGAAAAGTAACCAGAGTTCGCAGTTTTAGAAACCCTTCAACAATAATAGTAAAGGCTACACTAAGTCGTTTTACCAAAACCCACCACCACAGACCCAAGATAGCAAAATTGAAGCAATGCTTGACAGAGTGCTGGAAGGGCAGCAACAGATCAATGTGGATTTTAATGGGAAGATAGACTCCGCCTACAACAATCTGAACTCAAGATTTGTGACCTTATGGACTCAAGTAAAGAAGCTTGAAATGCAAGTGGTTCAGACTGGGGAGGCTGTAAAGAGGCAGGAAGCTTTAGCTAGAGAGGCGAGAGTTGATAAAGCAAAACACCACGTAAATGCCATCATAGATGATGATTTCTGGCAAGTGGTGAAGCATGAGAAACCATGAAAAGGAGGCTTTGATTCTGAAAGTTTCATGAGTAAAGGTGGACCACAATGGTGTCGACTGATGCCGAGTCATTAGTATCGATCAACAGACCATGACGAAGATCGATCGGTAGATCACTCTAGACATCAATCGACGTCGTCTACTAAATCGACTGCGGAGTGTAGTGCAATTCTAATTTTAACTCATGAAGAATTCTGGCACAGCATACGAACTGGATAATCAGCTTAACCAAGGGATTTTATAATCCTCCTTGGGACCTGCTTCGCTCAATCAAGGGGTTCGAAGAATCACTTGTGACCGGCTTCCTGTTTTGATGAATTTAATCGAATCAAGAACAAGGGTTTCAGAGAAATCTTTCTAGAATTAAAATATATCAAAAGCTGTCTTACAAAATAGCCTAATGGCTTCTAAAATAGAAAACCTAAACGAAAATCTTAACTTATCGAATAAGCTAAGCCGACATAAATTAGTAAAGTCCAAAAGAAAGCCCATCACTAGTTTCTCTAGTAAACGTGTAGGAGATGTAAGATGTGCTGCATCAGGTCCCTTCGGATTTGAAAGATTCGACCTCGAATCGATAAGGAAAGCTCTGCTCCCGAATCTCCAATAGAAGCATCCTTATCAGTGTAGCTGCTCTCTCCTCCGAACTCTCCATGACCTCACTCTTCTCTTTAGTTACTCCATGTTTTGTATACCTCACCTGATTATAAGTAAAGAGATCTCTGCACATCCAAGTGAAGTTGTAGATCTTGGCGAGATGTTGAATACTCATCCTAAGCTTCTCACCATTCGGCCTGTTATGTGAGAATAAGTGAACAACCACAAAGACACATGTCGAATGCAACGAGGTATACCGAAGGAAAGAAAGCACGTCTTCATCTAAGAAGAAACAAAAAGGCTTGCTTGATGTGCAAGTAACATTACACCACAAAATCAAGGTCGTGGGTGTATAACTGGAACCAAGGCTCGAGGAAACTTGACGAATCATAAAGATTCCACTTGCAAACCCCGTTTCTCTTTTGTTATCAAATGTAAAGGTCATCCCCACCACATGTGGAACCCGCATAATAAACACTCGTACCGTACCCATATATATCACACATCTCAGATGATAATCATGAACACAAACATGTGCCAATATATCTCCACAAACAACTGAATGCAAACCGATCTCTCCTTTCTTTAGGAAACACAACAGATCACTTCGAAAGATGACACAAATCCTCTGGCTTGCTCCAAAACTACCACCATACTACGCATGAGAATGTTTCTTATGGATTCTAGCACTGTTGTCCCTCTATCCCTGAGAATTTGGTCCCATTGAAGAAGATGAGATCGTTGAGAAAGCAACGTCACCTTGGTCATACGTCCAGGAACAACGAAGTCCTTAGTTGATTGTCACACAGCCTGTAAAAGTATATGTTGACAAAGACTAGTGTATCCCATGTTCAAAAGGAGCTGCAGAAAATTCTGGTCCACTTTTGGTAGCATCCTGATCTGTTCGTCATTTGTTTCTTGATACACTACAGTTATTGCTTCCATTATCCACACGTCACGAGATAACCAAGTAAGCGATCGACAGAGGTAGAGCAGGGTCTTGAAAAAAAATTAACGCCACACTGATAGGACGACAACCACGGCTAAAAGGCTGAAATACACAAAGTGGAGGACCGTAGTCCCAACTATATTTTCTTGAACGATGTGGCATCTTGGCTAACCTAAAAGCACCACCTATCATCATATCTGATCCAAAATCACCCTTTTGGATTTTCACCAGCTTCACTTCTAAAAAGTGCAACAAAAGACCTGTTTTAGAAGCCACGATACTGACAAAAATAAGGATCACGTTGTAGATTTTGTACTCCCCACTAGTCACAAACACAGTTGCGCACTTGTATATATCAAATAACTGATGATAGCGAGATAATGATACTACTTTTTCGTCCCAAACAACTAATCCTTCTTTTGTATACAACCACTCGTTGATCCATCTTTTTTTGTGTGCCTAAAGCTGCGTTTCTTGTCATAACCAAGGCAAAAATCATGTATTCATGCACTTGTCGGAGATCAATGATGATCAATGGGTCTGTAGGTGCGCAGGTCACACTCATTGGCGAAAATAGACTTGTTGTGAATTGTAAGTCAACTACGAGCGTGTCTCTCTTGAAAATTATATCCATGTACGTGTGCTTTTTATGACCACCACCTTGCCTTGAAACATGCTTTTTATGTAAAGGTTCTCTACTAGCAACGATAACATCAGGATGTTTTTCTTCTGAAGTTTGAGAAATACTAACCCCAATGACACCATTTCAGGTATAAGTGATGTTTCTGACGAATGACGATGCTGACTACCAAAACCATGAGTGTCCTTATCACCATCGTCACCAGAACCTGTGTAGATGACTAACTCAATTTCCGCATCAGCACACTTTTTCTCATCCTCTTCTTGGAAGAGTCTCTTACAAAAAAGATTTAAGCCCACATACTGGCCAATACTCTGTTCAAGGGATGCATTTCCATGGTTCTCATGAATATCACAACTGAATCTGGTCACCCACGGAGCTGTTGGAGATAATCATGAAGTTAACTTAGGGAGTAAGTTATGTTTATCCTAAGTGAGATAGACTTGGGAATATAGTTTTCTAAGAGTTTAGGAAACTTAGATATTTATATAAAGAGTTGCAAGAGTGTTGCATACCTTTAAAAGAGTTCTTTATCGAGTTCATATACGATCGTTGAGACAATTTTTGGTATCAGAGCCAGGTTCAATCGTGAATCATGGGTGATATCGTAGCAGTTAAGGACAAAGGAACAGAGGAGGGAACATCCATGATCAAGTGTCCTATGTTAAATACGACCAACTATACGGTGTGGGCAATTCGAATGAAGATTATGCTTCAACTACACAAAGTTTGGGAAGCTATCGAAGGAGAAACAGAGAATGTAGAGAAGAACATTAAGGCAACTGCTCTACTTTTTAGTGCAATCCCTGAGACCCTAATCCTCCAAGTTGGAACCCTTGGCAGCGCAAAGAAAGTTTGGGATGCAATCAAGGTTCGTAATGTGGGTGCAGATAGAGTAAGAGAGGCAAGACTACAAACCTTGAGAGCTGAGTTTGATCGACTTCAGATGCAAGAAAGTGACACCATTAATGAGTTTGTTGGAAAGCTTAAAGAAATCTCTTCAAAGTCAGCTGCTTTAGGAGAATACATTGATGAACCTAAACTAGTCAAGAAGTTTCTATTAAGCTTACCAAGCGACAAATACCTGCAGATCGTTGCATCTCTTCAGCAACTTCTTGATCTAAACACTGCAAACTTTGAGGACATGGTCGGACGACTAAAGGTTTATGAAGAAAGGATGAATGCAGCAGAGGGAAAGAAACAAGAACAACTTCAAAGTAAGCTTATGTATGCTAATACAGAGGGTCAAACACATCGTGAAAATTATGGAGAATACAGAGGAAGAGGCCGAGGAGGAAGACAGTATAAAAGAGGACGAGGATGTGGTCGGTCATCATACTGGGAGAGTAGAGATGCATCACGAATTGTTTGCTTTCGATGTGATAAAACTGGTCACTTTGCAGCAACATGTCCAGACCGATTGTTAAAGTTACAGAAAACTCATGAAGAGAAAGGAGATGAGACGGAGGAAGCAGATGGCTTGCTGATGCATGAAGTTGTATACCCGAATGAGAAGAATGTGAAGCCCAAAGATTTTGAGTCAAAAACTGATGGAGACATGATTTGGTACCTAGATAACGGAGCCAGCAATCATATGACGGGTAATAAGAAATATTTCAGGAAGATTGATGAGACGGTCACTGGGAAGGTTAGGTTTGGCGACGACTCTCGCACTGATATAAAAGGAAAAGGTTCCATTCTGTTCATTAGTTAAGGAGGAGAACAAAAGCTGCTTATGGATGTATACTTCATACCAGCTTTGAAGAGCAACATTATTAGCTTGGGACAAGCCACTGAGTCAGGTTGTGAAGTGCATATGAAAGACGACTATCTTACTTTGCATGAAGATGGTAAGCTGATTACTCGTGTCAACCGATCACAGAACCGACTCTATAAAGTGCTCATTGATATAGTCGAGGAGAAGTGTTTCAAGCTTACTATCAGTGATGATTGTGCACGATGGCACGCAAGGCTTGGCCACATTGGAGTGGAAGTGATGAAGCTAATGATAAGAAAGGAACTTGTGATCGGCATACCAAACATTAACATTGAGAAAGAAACCTGTGAATCATGTTTACTTGGCAAACACGTTAGAAAAGCTTTCCCTCAGTCAGCCTCCTTTCGAGCTGCAGAACCGCTAGAGCTTATTCATGGTGATCTTTGTGGTCCAATTTCACCAGGGACACCAGCAAAAAACAGATATATACTTGTGCTAGTGGATGATCATACTAGATACATGAGGACGATACTTATGAAGGAGAAAAGTGAAGCTTTTGAGAAGTTCAGAGTTTTTAAGGCAATGAGGGAACAGCAAGCAGAGAAGAAGATCAAGACGTTCCGAACAGACAGAGGTGGATAATTCACATCAAAAGAGTTTGATAAGTTCTGTGTGGAATCCGGAATTCAAAGACACTTGACAGCTCCTTACACGCCTCAACAAAACGGAGTAGTAGAGAGACGAAACAGAACTCTAATGGAGATGACTAGAAGCATTCTTAAACACATGAAAGTTCCTAATTACTTATGGGAAGAAGCTGTGAGACATGCAACTTATTTGATAAATCGAGTTGGAACAAGAACCCTGCAATCACAAACTCCGTATGAGGTACTTAAGGGAAAGAAAACGAGCGTTAAACACTTGAGGGTATTTGGATGTATTGGTTACACAAAAGCAGAAGCGCCTCATCTAAGGAAGCTCGAGGATAGGTCCTGAACTCTAGTGCACTTCGTTACTGAACCAGGTTCAAAATCTTACAGGATGTTTGATCCCAACAACAAAAGAATAGTAGTGAGTAGAGATGTCATAATTGATGAGAATAAAGGTTGGGAGTGGAGTAATGAAGCTACAGATAAAGGAGAACCAGGAAGCTTCAGTACTACGTTAGGTGACTTTGATAATCAAGGAATACTGAAGGAGGAGAAGGAAGTAGGAGCTCAACAACCTACAGCTGATATACCATGATTTTGACCCACTTTNGACGAGATACTCCATCGATCGATGTACACATTGTAACATCGATCGATATCGAGCGTGCAGAAGAAGGAAGAATATTCTATAATGCCCAAGATGTCTCAATATTACTATAATGCCCCTGACGAGTTTTTAACCTAATTGTACT
>OVBX01003227.1:0-17487 GCA_900406325.1 Erucastrum elatum | reverse complement strand
CTCTCTCTCTCTCTCTCTCTTTGTCACCTCTTTTGCAAACCTGTGTTTCATGGGGCACACTGCCACCTTCTGATCTACATCTCCCATCTGTAGTCATTGTTTACTACATGGAAGTCTCTGGTGTCCTCACCGGCTCTGCTCAGCTACATCCTTCAGATTCAGATTCGGGAAGTCACTGACTTAATAACACAGCTTGTAAATTTGAGGGCAAGATCTTTGGCATGGCCACAAATACGGTACTAACATACAAATGGTTTCCTATCTATTACCTCAGAAGTGTGCAATCTGGTTCTCTAGTCAATGGACCTATATACTACTCAAGATCCATGTAGTAAAAACTTTATAGTTGTTTTGGTTCCACTATGATGATTAGCATTGCTGCATATAGGACTAGAACTTCTCTTTTTGGAATCATCTAACGTCACAGCAAAACAACTGGGAGCTACGAGAAACTTTGCCAATTAGCATCCACTGCAAATATTTTAAACATCACATAATCAAACCCATAGTATATTTACATTTTAAAGAGTCTAATCTACTTGGAAGCTTTGTGAACACTGTAGTCTTAAAACATGTCCTGTAAGTTCCCAGTGGTCAAACAAATTCTACGCGTTCAGATACATCATGATCAAACATTAACCAAAAACTCAGACTATGCCAATGGTAGCACATTGCAAAGTGCAAACAATGACATTTGACAACATAACAAATTGGATCCTGAGAATTGTGTGAAGTTTAACGATTGTACATGTTAAGAGGCGAATCTATTTGGAAGGGCTTTGTCAAATTAATCTGAAGAGTCTTTAGCATATATCTTGTGAGTTTCCATTGATCAAACAAATTTAGAGGTGCATGGTGAACAAGCACATTGACCAAAACGTAATATTCCAACTTCAAGGTCACAACATAACAACCTGGTATGGGAGCCCCATCTGTTTTTGAGAGAGCTAATGGGATCGGTTCATTAGAACATCATAACGAGATTGAATAAGCAGAAGCAATGAAGCACTGAGTCTTAATTATAAATATTAAAAAAAAAAAAACACGAAGCTTAAAAGTTTCTCCACAATGATAAACTTGTCTTTTTGAGTTTGAAATTATCAACTACTAGTTTGTGAACAAAAAGTTAAATCTAAAACCAAAGTAAACATAGATCTTTCCTCGGGCCAAGTCCTTCACATACCAACCAACCACTCTTCCCAAACCTCATTCTGCATCTTCTGAAGTTCCACAAGGCACAAACTGCATCACAACATTTCCAATACAAGTGTCTTAGCATTTGACGATTCAAATGGTGGAAATAACTGACATCAAAGTTCAATACTCTGAGTTGGCAAAGTATAAACGAGTAACCAATTCAGACAAATATATTGCAATCCTTAAAACACAAAAACAAGTGCCCGGATTTACAATCCTAACCATCGAGACAAACATGATGGTTCAGTTAGTAACCTGATATGAGCATCACTTTGTATCTGTTCCTGCAGATTCTGTTGTATCCAAGTTGTGACTCGCTGGCATCTCCTGAGAATTATAAGTAAACGAAAACAAATAAATTAAAGCAATATATAAACGAACACACATTTGCCGCCTGGAAAATAAAGAACAAGAAGTGTACCTCACAAAGCGGTGTACCAGTCATCTCCTCTTGCTTGTTTGTAGGTACTTGGATGTCTCCATAAACTAAAAAGAAAGTGAGATTTCACAAACATTGCCACTAAAAAAATATAAATGCTAGAAGATAATCATTGTGTCCTACCTGTCGAGCTGCTGGCAAAGTCTTCTGGCTTCCACATGTCTAGGAAAACAAAATTGGTAAGGAGATGTTGTGGTTCTCTTGTTGGCCGAACTAAACCGTTCAAGCTACTATCCCATCCCAAAAACAAGAACATTGTGTTTAAGGAGACATATACATATCCATCATCACCAGCATCCACTCCATTAGACATCTTGCAATACGCCACATATTCTCCTCGATACAGCAGAACAGATTCCATGATCACTGCATGATACACCAAGAATTGCGCACCTTCAGCTTTTGGACCATAATATATGTCGTCTCCCATCTCAAACAGCTGAGAATATGCGATAAGATCAGCCCCAATTGGATGACTACGCAGATGATACAACGCTTCTTCTAAGGTTGCAATGGGCTGAACAGACCGTATCCAACTCTTGTTGAGTTGTGGTGTGTAGTAGATCAGAGATGGTGGTTTCTGCAGGCAAGAATACACAGAAGTGAATTCTGCTGGAACTCCTTCGCTCTGGATGTGTCGCAGGGCTTCCACCACGCTGTAACCGTAGCAGATATGATCACCTTCAAGTCCAAGAAGATCAGGACGACAATTGTAACAAACATGCCATGTACAGTGAGGTTCATAGCTATCTGTCCACCCGTTCAAAACGCTCTCCATGCTGAATAAGTCTGTTGCTACATAGTCCCAGCAGAGAAGGTGATAAAGTTGGTCTCTAATCCAACTTTCCACCAGCGGAGCCTCTCGAGATGGAGGAGGAAACGTTCCAAAAAGACGAGCCTGATCAGTCCAGTGAGTTGAACTCCAGACCAGTGTAGCCACAGACCCACTGGAACATAACGAGTATCCAGCTAGTGCAGGGGGAGTCTGTGCATGCCGAAGGATCAAAGGGCCCAGAATCCTTAGGACATCTGCCTCACTTAAGTCACATATTCCGCTATACGCTAGTGTTTCCTGAGACTGCTCTGGAAGTGGAGGATCAACCTCCATTGGGTCGTCCATCTCTGATAGCCTGAGAAAAAGAAAGTAAAAAGGGTAAGCACACAGCAGAATCTTAGCAAATGGACTCAGGAAGTCTTTCCCATTCTTAAACATCTACAAATAGAAAGTAGGTGCTACAGAAATAGAAACATGCATAAGCAAGAACACAATTGGTACAAGTACAAGCTAAGGTCAAAACAAAACCAAGTCTGTAAAATTCAAGTAATACGCAGCAAATCAATCTTAATCGAAGCTGAAACACATTGCATATATAGAATCACAAATCTATTAATAGACACCCTAGAAACACACACAAAAGACAAGACATGAACCAAATAGAGAGAATAAAACCTAACAGCTGGAAGACTTAAATGGTGAAGTAAGTAAAGCGCAAGTAGCCTGAAACAAAAGAGAGAGAGAGAGAGAGAAATAAAGCCAGAGGAACACACAAACCTAGGCTTGGGTTTAACAGAGAAACAAGCGAGGAGAGGAGGATAGAAAACCTTAAAAAATCGGGTACACAGTTACCAGAACATAAGAAATCCAAGAGAGAAAGAGATACATTGTAACTTGTAAGCAAAATCAAAGAGTGGAAGAAGATGAAGTAACATTGAGTACCAGCGGAAACTTTTTCTAAAATGGGTAAATAAGAAACTTCAAAAATGTCAACCTCAAATAGAATCAGTCGCCAACGTAGCTGAAGATAGGCAAAGAGATACCGCACCCACCGTCTCTTTCTGTTCTTCAAATTGTTGTACTTTTCCTTTCTTTTGTTTTTTGTTTTTTTTAAATGGTTGAAACTACACTCCCACCGCTGTGAAGTAAAAAAGGTGAGAGTTAGAGCTGTCCTGTCTTTAATCGTAGTGGTTGGTCCGCTGACACTAATTACGTGTCTGGTTCCTATATTTAAAATGAGCGTCCTTTCATATATATTTATTTATAGCACCACAATATCTTCATCACTTTAGTTCAGATGAAACTGTAGGATATAAAATGAAATAAATATGGGTGTTTATACATATTTATTGCTCGTGCCAAATAAAATACGTATTTATTGTATTTAAAAAAATACATATTTTATACATATTTATTGATCGTGCCAAAAAAATAAAAATAAATATGGATGTCGAACCGTTGTGAGAGTACTATCCATCTTTTGTTTCGTTCATAGATATTCTTAGTTTTACAACGTGTCCGTATCAGGACTCGTTCACCCCTGCAAACAACTAAGACTGTTGCTCCTGGAGAGGGGACTGAATCTTAAAAGGAAAATCTTGTTAGGAACATCAAAAGTTTGCAATTTTCTATAGAATTTAGTTCCAAGGAAAAAAACATTACTCTTGTCACACTTGATTGTCTCTGACGTTGGCCGAACCAAACCCAACATGTGTGGTATAAGAGTGATCTGTGATCTGTAGAAATATTTTATATTCTTGTATGACCTAATGTCTATCTGTGATCAATTCCACCACCAACTAAACTCGTCCCTTCCCCGAACTTAATCATCTTTACCTCCGTAGCAAGTCTTGGAGTGTGCAAAAACAACGGTTGGTCCTCCGCGGTAAAGTTGAAAACCAGCGGTGGAAACGCCGGAAACCGCGTTCCGTAAACCCCCTTAATGTGATAGTAGTAGGCTTTTAGTATGCATGTCCACGTGACTCGGTGTAACGAACGATATGCTGTTCATACTCGCCACTAGTCTCGACCCGTGTGGACCTTCACACGAGTTGTTGGAGCACATGAGAAGGTTTTTTGACACCGTCGAGAATCTTTCTCGAGATGATTCTACGTGAGATCTTGACGGGAGCTTGTCCGGAGTATATGATACTGGTAAAGAATCTAAACGCTGTGCCGTTGTAATACGGAAGGTTTGGGTAATCTTTTGAAGACGATGACGCTGAAGAGGTGTAACGTACGATCCCTATAGTTGTGGAGTTGTTGAAGTTGATGGCGGATTTGCTATGGTAAGCTCTGGCCGCTATGTAGTAAGTGCGTTTCGGGTTTCGGGTCTAGTAAGTAACGTTTAAAGGTTTGGTGTAGTGGCCATCGGCGGCAACGATGGCGAGGTTGTGTTTTGCGATTGCAAAGAAGAGAAATAAGTTCATTGCGGCGTTTACCATCCGAATGCGATAGGGTTTTGCTTTTCTCTACTGTGAGCTCGAATCTATCTGTTTAGCATATATGCATGTCAAATAACGTATATATTTAATCTTTTTAAACATACATATACATGCAAATTGCATTTTTCAAATATATAAACAATTACAAAAAGATACTGATGCAACAATTTCGGTTGAACTAATATGCTCACGATTGATTTTGCTATCACATAAATCAAACTCAGAGTTCCTAGCGAGCATCATTATAATGAAATACAATTTGACCATCTGAACAAATCCCAGTTACGTAAAGATATAACGTTTTAAGTTATCTCATTTTTATTAAGTTATCTCATTTTGGACAACGAAATTTCGTAATAGAATGTTTTTGATCAAACATTAAGATTAACTTTTTTTTTTTTTTTTTTTGATGACCCAGGTCTCCGGTTCGCTAATTGGACGACCGACTATCCACCCGAAGGCGGTCCTGGACGCTGCGCCCCGCATGTTAATATTATCTAATGTCCACATTTTGATAAAGCCATATCCGTGGGACATGAAAAAGGACTTGCAAGTAAAGTCTTCTTGCAGTTTATGAATCCATCCGAGCACCGTTCGAAGCGCCAACAGTCCGATCAAGACAAGAAGTGATCAGCAGCAAAGATGTACATCCTGACCACATCTTTATGGAGTTCCAAAAGACATACCAACGTCCAAGACTTGCCAATTCATTCAAGTGAATCCAGCTGATCATATTCACCAAGTTCCAGGCAGCTTCAACGTCCAAGAGAAGACTCGGATACCAGATGGAATGCGTCCACTACTGTGATGCATTCATCAGGGGGAGTTCATGTGTTGTACTCTTTTTCCTGTCTTTGGTTTCCCTTTTTGCCATATTGGTTTTGGGGTTTTCCAGGAGAGGTTTTAATGAGGCAACATTAAGCATGCAACGAACCTGTACCGGATGTGTCGATCAAGGGGGAGTGTTATGTACCAAGATGTGATCGACCCAATACCAGGCCCGTCCAGCAGGCCCAATCCGGACAAGAGATAATGACGACCAGGAGACTACATGTTTATCTAGGATATAGCTTGTATTTATCTATAGAGTTCATCCTTATCCCCATTGTATTAGGATAAGGACTATCTCCTATTCCTATTAGTAATAGGAATACTCACATGTATATATATGTATCCTCTGGTCAAGATTAATAATAACACAGACAGAAACACTTTCCCCACTTTCGTTTCACAACAAGATATAACGTTTTAAGTTATCTCATTTTGGACACCGAAATTTCGTAATAAAATGTTTTTGATCAAACATTAATACATTATGATTAACTAATCATATGGTACGTTTTTTTTAAACATAAAATTAAAGTGTTGACTCAGTTAAACAAATGTTCGTTTGAATCATTTTGCTATTTTTTCTTAATCGGTTCCTGTCCTCGTGAACAGTTCCACTATTTCTCTAATATTCCCCTAAAACTCGCTAGGCGCTACGCGTGCGGCACACACGGGCCTAGCGATTAATTGGAAAAACGGAAAAAAAATGGGGAGTACGCGGGGAGGAATTTTTTGTACTTTTATACGTCTAATACAGTATTTTATGTATAATACCACATTTTATACATATAACTAGATATGAGCCCATTGCGTTGCAATGGGTTTTGTTTGATGTTTTAATTTAATAAAAACAGAAAATAATAAACTATTTTATTATAGTTTTATGGCTGAATTTTGCATATGTTATGTGAGATTTATTTTACAGTTAAAAGACAGTTGTTACACATAAATTTAAGTTAATACATTTATTTTATAATCATGGTTTATAGATAAACCACTATCAAATTTGTACTTAAATTAGAGAAAAAACTATACACTTTCCTAATAAAAAAATTGAAAGTCAAATAGCGCCAATCAAGTCAATGATATCATCAAACGATTTTTATGTAATAATTTAATGTTTTCTTGAATAAGCTTTTAAA
Source organism: Erucastrum elatum (assembly GCA_900406325.1). Lineage (NCBI taxonomy): Eukaryota > Viridiplantae > Streptophyta > Magnoliopsida > Brassicales > Brassicaceae > Erucastrum > Erucastrum elatum. The sequence continues at coordinate 10,662 of OVBX01003227.1, read as the reverse complement.
ATTTTATTGTGCTAGGATTTGTTTCAAAATAAACACATTCTATTTAATAAATCTTCTTTTTATTTACAATTTTGAAATAAAAAATACTATTTAATACTCTTTTACCTTTTTGTTTAGGATGTAGAAAATAAAAATTATTTTTATATAAACTTTAACAATTTATCTTATCTTTAAAATTTCAAAAAAAACAAATTTCTATCAAATAATTATTTCTAGCCACTAATAAATAATTTTAAAATTTGTATCAATACTAATTTTACACTTCTTTCATTAGCTATATAATTTTTAGTATCATGTTCATCATCAAATTCTCTCTTAAAATATTATCAAATATTTTTTTACAAATTTTCTTTTGGTTATGACTTAAAAATATGATTCAAATACCTATTGATTAAGATTTCTTAGAAATGAAAACAACTATCAGATATTCTTTTACAGTTTTTAAGATTTTTTAAAACGAAATCAGTATTACATAATATTTTACAATTCTATATTGTCTAGGATTAAGAAAAATATAATTACTATCAAATAATTATTTCCAGTTAATATTAACTATTTTTAAAAGTTCTCATTTTCAAGATTAGGCTTTTTCAATATCAGTATTATATTTATCATTAATTTTTCAAAGTAAAAATTATTATTAAGTACAATTCTACAATTCTCTTTGGCCAGGATTTATAAAAATAGAAAAAAAAATCTTATTTGGTAAAGATTAAAAAGAAAATAAATATTTTATAAATCTCTTTTATTTATGATTTTAGAAAAAAATAATTTTCAAATTTAAAATTTTAAAATTTTAAAAGAAAAAGATATGAGGTGTAAAAAGAATAATTACGATTATATTTTTAAAAAGACAATTCCAATCGAGTAGGTTTTGTAAGATTAAAATTACTATTAATTTTTAAAAAATCGTTTTATTATTATACAATTACAATTTAATCTTTTTATTTCTTTATAGTTATATTTTTCTTCATGATTTTAGGAAAGGAAAATTAGTATTACATAAATTATTTGTACAACTCGAATGTGGTATAGATTTTGTTAAAATTAAAATAACTATTTCCTTTTTAAAAAAATGTTTTATTATGTTAATATTTTTTTTGGTTTATGACCTTTTTAATTATGATTTGAATAATGGAAAATTATCAAAACAAAACAGTTTCTTACGTTTTCAAATTTGAAAACTGATTTACCTTAAACTTGACAAAGTTAAAAAAAAAATATAAAATAGTATTTTCCATTTTTTTTAGGTTTATATTTTAGAAAGAATAATTACAATTCGGTTTTGGAATAGTTTTTTGTTAAAATTAAAATTACTATGAAATTTTTGAAAAATCGTTATATTATAATAAGATTATTTTTTTCGTTTGACATTTTTATTATAAAAAATGCTTAATTTTAATAATAATTTTAAAAAGATTTTATAAAGGAAAATTAGTATAAAATAGTCTTTTCCATTTTTTAGATTTATATTTTAAAAAGGATAATTACAATTTAGTTTTGGAATAGGTTTTGTTGACTTTTTATTAACATCTTTGTATTTTAATAAATAAAAAAATTATTATAATCATTTTTTTTGTTTTGACATTTTTATTTTAAAAAATCGTTTTATTTTAATAATAAATTAAAAATATTTATAATAAGATAAGATTCTTTATTATTTTGTTTTAACCTTTTTAATTAAGATTTTAATAAAATAATATTAGCATTACGAAAGTAGAAATATTTTAAAGAGGAAAAATATGTTTTAAATTATTTTTTTAACCTCTTTCATTAGGATTTTAATAAAATAAAATTAACATTATGATAGTGGACATATTTTAAAGAGTAAAATATGTTTTAAATATATTTTTTTGGGATAATTTGTTTTTGACACATGTCACAATCTTAAATAATAACTTGTCATGTGTCGTGATCATATTAATTAGTAACTTTGAAAACTAAGCTTTATATAATAAGATACAAAAGTTTGTATAATAGATATTTAGGAAAAATATATCACTGATACTAAAATATCATAGATTTATAGATATAATACATCATTGATATATAATAATACAAAAGTTTGTATAACACTCATTTAAAGCACAGTCCAATTACGGAAATAACAAATAATAAAAGTACCACAAAGAGATACGTCAGTTTTGTAAACCTCCCACATCGCTAGGTGATGGAACTGGTGGGAGAATTGAAGTAGTATAAATAAGATATGAGTTATTCACCAAATACATATGCTTCAATTAAGCCAAGGCCCATCGTTAAATCTGGGCTTTAATTAATTGAGAAATAAAATCGGTTATTAATCCGATTAACAAGCGCATAAAATGATTGTGCGGGCCCAATATTAAGTGCCGATTAGTTTAGCCGAGTTGGTTAGAATCGCCGCAGTTCACCTCCGTTTAGCGTTTTTGCGGCCGCGTTTGCGGCAACGCGGACGCGTTTTTGAACAAGGGTTTTATTCAACCACCGAATTTGAGGGGTTATTAACATTTTTATGTCAATTTTAATAAATAAGTTTCTGTCAGTTATGTGTTCAGAAAAAAAAATGTTTAAGAACCGTGTGATCTATGTATAATATATATATATATATATTTATGTATATATATACTTTTAAAAAAAAAAATTTGAGGCTAAAACGAATGTTTGATCCGGTTGTATCATGAACATGTATGTTTTGGTAATATGTATAATCTACACAAGGAGAAAAAGAAGGGTTATATATTTACCAATGCATGGTAATATTTCACTAGCTCGATTACCATCGATGCTCATACACAAATCCTGGCTTTATAAGAAAATAATTAAAAAAAAAATCCTGGATAATGAACTTTTAAAATAATATATATACTTCATGACTTCTTCTTTACTTTGGATACTAAAGATATTATAGTGCATATGAATATACTTATCCCTACTTATTAAGTAATTTATTAATTGTTTCAAAATATAATTTGATTAATCAAGGCAAAAGGAAACAATTTGCGAAAGGATTTTGTTAAATAATATGTTACTAGGTAGTAATCCGCGTTTTACGCGGAATAAGATATCTATTTCATTGTTAATTGTATATATTATAATTAATTATGTGTAACATAAGATAACTTAAGTAAACGGTGTGTGAGAACTAAAGGTACGATCCATTTAATTATGATGTTATCGACTCGGTGATTATGTGTGATTAATATATGTAACATGAAGTCTATGACTGGAGTTTATTTTGACTTGATGTTAATATACATGTTAACTATTCGGCAACCACTATGATTATACATGTTTTTTTATAAACTGAAGTCTACAATTCGTTTTGATGGTAATAAACTTCGAAAAGATTGGTCAAAATACTCGAAATTTGTTTCTTTCGGTGGATAAATGAGAATGAAAAATAAAACCATAACTGTGTGAAATAAATAAGATATAGTTCTCGAAATTCAAAAAAACAACATTGAAGCATAAAAACAATTGAAGTTTATTCGATCTTCTACAACACATAATTAGTTTTTAATATATAAAAAAAATAAAATAACATAAAACTGTCATATAAGATAATAAATTAAAGTCATCAACTCTCTTGAAGTTGAATTAAAATATGCGGAATGGAATCCTAAAAGTAAAAAAAAACATCAATACTATTAACATATACTAATTATGAAAACAATTGTTAGATAAAACCTTGAAATTAATCATTATAAACTCACATCAATTTGTTGTACTTTATGTTAACTATTGAATGTAATCAATACTATTAACATATACTAATTATGTTAACTATTGATTTGAAATAAAAAAATTTCAAATATGTTTCAAATAAACCTGGCTTTTATTAGATTTAAGGACTGACAAAAAAATAGATTTAAGGACTGATACTCTTTTTCGGTCATATAGGCTTATACCTTTTTATACGACCCTCGATTTCTTGTCTTAACATGTGTAAATATATTTGTTTTTGTAATTAATTTACGTCAGTATTTGTTTTTGTAATTAATTTAAACTGTACGATATTAAAATATTATTTTTGCTGTTTTAACAATAATATACATAAAATTTAGGGGAAAAAATCTTTTTCAAAAAAAGATTAGGGAAATTAAGTCTTTACTACTGGTATTAAAATATTTTTGTCAGGTCGAAAACAGTTAATGAAACTGATACGGTAATGCATGCAACCTTCGTCTCGATTGGTAGTGTCAGAGTCAACAACAACGCGATGTCATCCCTCGCCGGAATATATCCACTCTCTGTCATCAAAACCGTCATCAGCTTCCTCATCCTCTTTGACTACTACGATCCCTTGAAGCTCCACAAGATCTCCCAAGGCACCACACTCGTCACCACGCTTTACCAAACCACCACCGCCGGAAACCTAGGGTTCGTCAACGTCACCGATCTTGAAGGAGGCAAGGTCGGCTTCAGCTCCACCGCTCCTGGTTCCAAGCTCGATGCCAGCTACACCAGATCCGTTAAGCAAATCCCTTACAACATATTCGTCCTCGAAATCAAGATCATCTCACGTGGAATCTTAACCGTGCCAGCTCCCTCCAACAACATTACCAAGCTTCTCGAGAAAACTATATATGGTTGTAAAACATTCGTGAGTATACTTGTATCGAGCGGTGTGCTTAAAGTGATAACCTCGAAAAAAAAATCACGTGAAAAATATAATTCAAAAAGTGTAAAGTTTTTGAAGGAATGTAATGTTTGTATTAAATTCATAGTTTTTATGAGAAATGTTCTCTGCATAACACATATGCAATTTTCTAAATAACAACTTCTCATAAAGCCACGTCAGATTCGGCTAAAACACAATTAAGAAAATTTTTAAAAGTGATTTTCCTTTAATATATAAGGGATTTTTGGAACACAATGACAATATTTTGAAAGAATTTGCAAAAGCACTTCAAAATCGTGACTGGTGAAATAATCCATTACTTTTGAAAGAAAGAGAAAAACTGTTTCTTCTTTTTTTTTTAACGGAAAACCTGTTTCTTCTATATTTCAAAAATATATATATAACATTTTAAAATTTGTCAAAGCTCTTCCATCATTCCTAGTCATTTAGACTAGAATCCTTAGTTTTATTCCTTGTGGTTTCAGTTTTCATGCTGATCTTCTAGCTAGGATGGTCCAGAACTTAAAATATTTCTCTCATATGCCTAATAGGATGTCATTGGTGTATATTTTGATGCCTTTGGAATGATTATGGACCAGCGACTGGTTGCAGAGGATGCCGTAGAAAAGCCTTGGACCATTACACGCCGGAGATGGATTGTCTCCTCCAAACTATTTCGTATAAAATAAGAATATTCTTTCAGGTAACTCTTTTTTTTTATAAAGGCCTTCTTTCAGCTAACTTTGAAAATGTGTTAAAGAACGTTTCAGGTTAATTTTGAAGGGCAAATTAAGATTGTTTTACGCAAACTAGAAATGGTTTTCAAGTTTTTAGTTTAATTATATTTCGCATACCTTAAATTAATGTGTGTCGATTCTCTTGCTAAATAGAGTTGAATATGAGGTTATTGTTTTATAATCCACAACCAGTTGTTAGTTACAGATCCTTTTAGATATACGAATTAACGACACAGTTGCCATCGATTCCGTGGTCAGCCAATCTTAATCGTCCTCTGATCCTTCGCCCGGCGGATGCTTTAACAGAGGCACGAAGGCGAGCTTTCAGCCCTCCCAGCCCTTCATCCCCATAGCTTTGACACCATAAAAGATTTTTGCAAATTTAAGTTTCCAATTGAGAAAACTAGGGTCTAAATCTGAGCTTGACATACTGAGCTAGCCAGTTGTCTACAAACTCCAGGCAGTTTATATAGTTTAAGGAATTAGATGCACTTTGTCCAAAAAAAGAAGAATTAGATGCACAAATTAATATTGTTTAGCAGAAGTCTCGCGGAATGCTCAGACATCAATCAAATATTAGATTAGTTGAAGAACTACCTAGTTGAGTTCTTTGTATATAAAATAATAATAAGAAATATTATAAATGCGTCACAAAACCAAAGACCTGAGACTCAAAGGGGCATTTACATGTGCCAGTGCCGGTACGGAAACTAACTGTAAAAGATACAGTAAAGAAACTGCACTGCCTCAATCATGAAACCTCTGAATTCAACTTCAGACAGGGGTACTTATGGATGAGATCGACGTCCTGCTTATGACAATTTATCAGAATCATTTCCTTTGATAGTTGCTAATAGAATATGAATCGATTTAATATTTGACTTACCAAGCCTGCCTGCATTTAACGGCTTCTTCCCGAACTCTCCGTTTTGGATCATCAAGTGCCTTTGTTACTGCTTGTAAAACCTTAAAGCATAATTTCAAGGTCATGAAACTGATTTTTTTTTCTTTCATACTAAAACATGTGCGTTATATCTGTCAACTAACCTCTCTTCTGAAAGGATGGATTCTGCCATGGGCCAATTCCAAGAGGGTAGCAAGACACTGAATCGCTGTCTCCCTTACAACCTGCACAGCATTTTAAGATTAAATCTCCTTAGAACAACCAAGAATCAATTCCATTGGAAGAAAAAGAAGATGCTTCTGCAGAGAGAATGATTTTTTACCATTAGATATAGATATGATGTAAGCTTGACCAGGCATCCAATGATTCTGTGTGCATCATCACTGACAGATTGTTGTCCTGCAAACAGTGCAACGGTGTATGCAATAAAGAAAATGTTGCTTACAGGGACAAAATGAATATGAAATACAAGCATAGTTGATGATATTCATTCGAACAAAAGAAGTGAGGTTTCATATACTTTTAATATCAGTAATGTTCCAGATAAAACCAGTAGTAGACTGGAAAGAGTTTCTTTATCCACGGAGTCAACGCTTAAGACAGACAATCCTTCCAGAATCATCGGGATTAGCAGCACAGACAAAGGGTTTTTCAGAAACTGTTTATAAAGGTAGAAAATACAAACTATCTTGAGGCTTACCTTTTTGGTATTGTCCAATACGACCGTAACTGGAACATTGGATATAACATGCGCGAGAGTGACATGTAACATTGTCCTGAAACAATGACGAACCTAGTCAGCTGGAATTGCTTGTCACACAATACACAGCAACTTGCCTATCTATAATGTGTACTTAAACTTCGCGCAATAACAAAGAAGATTAAACTATTATGACTTTATGTGCTAGCTACAAGTAACTCAAATTACACTAGCAATCTTAAAAATGTCTTCCTATTGTTGGTGCATTTGCATTCTTTCTAGGAAATAACATTGAAGGACTCCACTGCGAAGAAAGAGCACAACACAGATCTGATTTTATTTTCAGAATCAAGCTATGACTACAATCATGTTCCACGTTAGCTGACTGAAAGGTAATTCAAACCTACAGCATATGTAGAAGTAGCTATACATATAATTAAAGTTTTGTCTACCTCGAGAATGGAGTCTGGGACTTCACAATCAACCACTCCAAAATGGGAACTGTTGTAGAGAAAAACAGTTGTTTATAGAGTGGCCGTATGCATGAAACTTTCTGTTCAGACACTCTCCCGAATCAGACATTAGTATGAGGAATGCATCTGCGGCATGTTTCATGGTAGAAGGACGCAGAGCATTCCCGGGACTGTTATTGGATTCTAAACATTCCATTAGTACCAGAGCTATCTCATTAACTCTTCCATCCCCCCTCATGAGTAAACCTTTCCCAATCCACGCTAGACCTGTGATAGCCCGGGTTTGAAGGTCCAGCGAACCATAGAAACCTAAACATATCTTTGACAAAAGTGTCTCACTTGCACAGATAATTTTACTAGAGCCATCGAAAAGATTGTTTCCAGATGCAAAACTCTCGTAAAATATTATCTCAAAGGCTTCTCCCAAGGAACAATCGCTTGAGATATTTATTCCACCAGAACCCGTCCCCAATCGTTAACCAATGAACCCAAAGCTTGAGCTGCTGGGATATAACCCTTGAGAAAGGATACCAAAAACAGCTTTGCAAGTGATTTTGACATCTGGAATGGATGCCTTGGGAGATGCACCTATTATAACCAACGCAAATAGTGAAAGTATCAATTCATCCCTAGATCACACGTTGTAAACACTCTAATGCAGCAGAGGTCAGAGGTATAGACTCTATTGCTGGAAGCGTGCTAGATAAGATCACATTATAAGCTTTTTGGATTATACTATTCTTTGAATCTACCAAAGCAACTCCTACAAACAAACTCCTGTAGTAGAAGAGCAATACATTCATAACGTCAACAAAAGATGAATGAAATCCGCAGGTAGATAGCATTAACATACACTAGATTGGACTTGGATTCTAAACTACATATCCGCAAGTAGATAGCATTAACATACCATATTTATAATAGCTTGGGGCCGTATTGCTCTAGAAGACACTCCAATAGTTCAAAACAGAGCTGCAAATACATTCGTAAGAAGATAATGTAATAATTTGATAAAAAAAAAAACATCCAATGTAGAACGCAGTCATTCAGAAAACAGAATACTATTTACTAATTTGTTTTTATACCTTGCGATCATGCATGTGCTAAAGACTGCACTTGAATACTCTGTGCCATTGACTTTGCCACGGCTTCTGCATCACTTAACAGTGATCACACCAGCTACGTCTTTCCTCTTAATCAAGGTCAAGCAACCAGCAGGTGCACCGATCTCCACTCTGCCTGACACAAGATCATCATTATTGGAAAAAATTAAAAACGATACAAGAAGTAGAAGAATCAAATCGCCAACATTGTTTATCAATCAATTCGTTTATAGACAAGACATTCTTCTCCAATGAAGAAGCAACTGCTTTCAGACTATCAGCCTATATACATAAGAAGAACACAAATCAAACCTAAAGTCAAATCGGTTTCCATCAATTTTGCACAGTGAACAAACAACACTAAGTGGGAAACCAAACATCTCAACAAGGATAAGAGGAGAGGAGGTAAAGTCCATGGTGAGTAGGAGAATGAGTAACGTCAACAAAAAATTTCGAGATGCTCAGTGAGCTGATTCGGTGCGGCCATCTTTAATCAATTTTAAGAGCTCAGTGAGAGAGAGAGAGAGAGAGAGTCCGCGTGCGGCGCGAGTCTCCTGACGCTCTCAATAGTAGGAAAAATAAATACAATAAGTTTTTGTTAGTTTACATATCTCAGCTGGTCGGTTTGACACGTTGACTCATAACTCAGATTGAATCTTTAATTATATCTTATTTTTATCACAGAATGTTAAGCAATCAATTTCTTAATAGACAATCAATCAAGTCAACGCTGAAAAAAGACAATCAATCAAGTCAACGCTGAAAAATGTTTGTTACATGTTCTGCTCCTAGAACGTTTTCGAAGCACCGCTTGACGTAATTAGAACGTCCTTAAAGAACATTTGTTAGTCTATACATTCTAATTACTGCTCTGTTTTATTATTTTTAAGAAAATTGAACATTCAAGTTTATATTATTTATGTTGGGTGTTTCGAATTAATTTCTTCTTTGGTTTTGCATTGCAGATAATTTGAAAAAGGAAAACAAAAAATGGGTAAGAGTTGGTTATGCTGCTGTGAAGATGGCCTTAACTCCAAGACTAACACAAAAAAGGTGCGAAGAACAAGTATGGTTATTAGACTATTTTCATATACATATATTTATAGATTGTATCAGTTATTGGTTATTCAGTATCACAAAGAATAATGCGTTGTTATTATCGTGCCATTGATGAATTCAAAACTGACAATGGTTTTTGTAATACTTTTCACTAGAAGTCCATAAGGTTAAGAAATGGTCTGGTAAGTCCAGGACGTTGGATTGGATGTTACCGATTCTGGTGTAGGTACCTGACTCATTACCTAACAATACCTTTTGTGTTGCCAGAGATGAATCTAAAGGAGATCGAGGAGGAACAGAGCAGACATATTTTCTTTGTGGTTCAAACATGAACTTTAGTCAGATTGGGTATTAAAATTATTGAACTATTAAAATCTAGATATTATATAAAAGTTATGTTATATTTCTATGTCTCATGTTTTATTATATTGATATTCTAAGAAAATATTGTTATTTGAACGAAACCAAAAACTACAACCAAACCGGAATGAAAACGGAAATATAAAAAATAATAATCATGAAGTGAAATGAAACCAAATGTCTATGCCTAAAAATACTAAAAGAAAACAATTATGTTAATAAATTTGTCAACAAAAAATAGTTCTCCGCTTTAAAAATGCGGGTTATATTCTAGTTAACTATTACATGTTAGTCAAGCATATATTAGTGGTGTTCANTGTTAATAAATTTGTCAACAAAAAATAGTTCTCCGCTTTAAAAATGCGGGTTATATTCTAGTAACTATTACATGTTAGTCAAGCATATATTAGTGGTGGTCAAAAAAAAAAATCAAGCATGTATTAGTTATTTATATTCACTCGTTCAAATAAATCTTGCTATTCTCGCTATGTATATGAGAGAAGTTCCAAAAATGTAGTTAAATATAGATAAATGGCAGTTTATATATTTAAAAGTATTTATATTATTAATTAGTTGGACATAACATTTATCAATTGGTCATGTTTATGTCTTAGTAGAATAAATTTTGATTCTTTAATAATGGAATATTTTTATTTCAATTATATTAATCATCTTATAAGATTCATCTCATAAATATGATAAGAATATATATATATATATATA
>OVBX01003226.1:2548-17491 GCA_900406325.1 Erucastrum elatum | reverse complement strand
TGGACAAATTATTGTGGCTACATGTGCATCGATTTTATATTCATAAGTACTAAATTGAAAATAATATTTACTGATTGGTGTATGTTGTACTTGTACATAATAATACAGTCATCATTATCCTAACGAATTATAGATAAGAAAATCAGAAATCGCATGAATCAAAACAAACCGATGAAACCATCCACAATTAGTCAAAAAGTCTTGCTCACGGAAATCATTTCCATAAGAAATTTAATACACTAAACACGATGGGTTTTTCTCTAATGACTACTAAACACGATGATAAAATTATAATATGGCCGAGCATATAATTATAATATGCTTTTGGAGCATCTCCAACCCACTGATATTTTCACTTCTATAATAACATTTAGAGGTAAAATTGCTCTAATCCATCTCTATTTTTTTCTCTATAATAAAGATCTCTATTTTTACCTCTATTTATAGAGGAAAAAATCACATTTTTCTATATTTTGCTCTATATTTTGGAGATCTCTATTTTAGAGAAATACATTGGAACAAAACACATCTCTATTATAGAATTACTCTAAAATAGAGATAAAAATAGAGAAATACATTGGAGATGGTCTAATATGTGATGCCAATTTTGAAAGGTAAGAAAAAAACAAATAGATAAAAAATTACAAACTTTGACGGAAAGTTTTAAAAAAAACAAACTTCAAGTATTCAAATAGATTTTAGTTAAATGTTAACTATGCTGAGCGTCTAAAGCGATAATAATGAAAAGATTAAAGAAAAAGTAAACAACCTAGCAAATATTCGATTAGGCCAAATTAGATTTTAAAAGTATAAATAAACACATCGCATATTCGGTTTATTAACAAACTCATGTTAATCACAACCTTAATCGGTGGCAACTTTTAATTAGACAGCCAATCAAGAAGTCAAAATCCAACCAATCCACACCAAATAATTGTCTTTGATGTAAAGTTTCACACGTTAAGACGAACACTCCACGATCTCTCTCAGATTTTATATAACTGAAAGACCCTTATTAAACACAAAGTTTTTGTAAAACTCAAACCACAATCACAAACCTTATCTTCTTCTTCTCCATCATCATCCATCTCTCAAAGCCATGCTCTCTTTCTTCTCCGACCAGATCGACAAGCACAAAGCTGTGTCCGAAGAGGAGAAAACCATAAACGATCTCGAACAATCCGAAGGCTCACACTTCCCTGGCGATGACTACCGTCCGTCCGATCGGAAAAACTGGATGGCCGGTCTAGATCTTGAGAAGCTAACTCTCAGCAAGATCGTGTGGCCAGGGACTCACGACTCAGCCACCAACGACATCGGCATCCCCCTGGTCTCTCGTCCCTTAGCCGAGTGCCAGACGCTCTCCATCTACGACCAGCTCGTCCTCGGAACACGTGTCCTCGACGTCCGTGTACAAGAGGATCGCCATATCTGCCACGGGATCCTGACGTCATACAACGTCGATGCCGTCATCGACGACGTCATCAGGTTCTTGTCGGAGACCCACTCGGAGATTATTATTCTAGAGATGAGGACGGAGTACGGACACAAAGACCCTCCAGAGTTCGAGACTTACTTGACTGACAAGTTAGGTGAGTTCTTGATACAGCAAGACGATGACGTGTTCAACAAGTCTGTATCCGAGATCTTGCCGAAAAGGGTTATTTGCATCTGGAAACCTAGAGAGTCTCCGAAGCCGAGCCGCGGTGGACTTTTGTGGAACTCAGACTATCTTAAAGATAACTGGATCGATACGGATCTTCCTTGGAAGAAGTTTGAGAGCAACTTGAAGCATCTGAGCGAGCAGCAACCGGTGTCTTCTAGAAAATATTTTTACCGTGTTGAGAATACTGTTACTCCGCAAGCGGATAACCCTGTTGTTTGGGTTAAACCGGTGACTGATCGGATCAGAAAGTACGCGAGGCTGTTTATATCTCAGTGTGTTGCCAAGGGGTGTGGAGACAAGTTGCAGATTCTGTCGACGGATCTCATCGAGGAAGATTTCGTGGATGCTTGTGTTGGATTCACTCACGCAAGAATTGAAGGGAAAGTCTGATAGAACTCTGGAGAGTTGTACTGGAACCAAGATTCTTTTCATTTGGGTTACGTGTGTCTTAAGTTATGCTACTTTTTAAGGTTTAAAGTGTGTAACCTTTGAAAATACCATATCAATGATATCATAAGAGTTTATTTTCTTGCAAAAGGACCAAACATGCATGATCGTTTTTTACTGTTTTATTTATTGAACAACTATGTCGGACATTATTTGATCAACCATCACCTACTATTGTATTATTTAATCAATATTAATATGTACGCGATTATGACAAGAAAAAAAGAGTTACTTGAAGAAATGGCTAATTAAAGACAGAGACGGTAAGAAAATTGTGACGGGCATAAGAGATTGAGTTAATGTTTTTGACCAGAAAGATGAACCTGGACAAAGCCCAAGTCTATTACCGAAAAAAATAATTCAGAGTTCATAACTTTTTTTTTTCAGAGTTCTTTACTTTGCATGGAACATAGTTTCATAAAAACAAAATACGAAAACTCTGAATGGAACATATCTTTACATAAAATTTGAATCTTGATCGATCTTTTACCCCTCTTTAGTGGATTTAACAAGCTCAAACTGTCAAACACAAACCTTTGGAGTTAGGGCAGAAACGCAAAAGGAGCTGTAAACTCGTGAAAACATGCCGGTCTAATACGTTCTGGTGTCGCTGGAGTCTCCAGAGGGAACCAGTTGGCAAGACCTACCTCGCTTCTAGCCGCTTGATCGCTTTATTTCTCGCAAAATATACTGATGAAGCAGTAAAGAATGGTGGCTCATCCACTGTTTAGATGAATGCATTGCCTTTGTATTCGGATTCCCTTGATTCAATATAGTATAACCTCGTATTTTGTTTCAAATGAGTTGGTTTGCTTGCCAATTTAAAGCTTCATCTTGTAGTGGCATACCTTGAGAGGAGAAACATTGATATGTCGTTGATGGAAAGTATTGTATAGTTTCTTGGGCCGCAAGTGAGAAAAGTTCCTCACAATCTCTATTATTAAAATAGAAGTACAATTATAAATTACCTCTTAATTTTCAGTGTTATTTACAAGGGCATGCTACTGAAGTAATTAAATGAACCATTAAATGAACATATATTTAAGGAATTATTGTCATTTTCTATTTATTAAACAGTTTCCTAAATCAATTTAACTTAATTTCGTATTTAATATATTTCCTAAAATTAATTAGCTGATTTTTAGGAATACAGTATTCATATTTAAAATTTATTTGAACAATATTAAAATTGGATAATGTTACGATTAATTATTTTGAACGAAATTCAAGTTTAAATTCGACATAAAACAATATTTTGAATATTCCTAAAATATATGTTTAACTTACCATTAATTATTTTGAATAATAAAATCTATATATGCTAAGATTTTAAATATTTTAAACTACTTATAAAACAAGATGAAATATTTGTAACTCAATATTAATTTAATATAATTAAATCTCACCTAAGATTATATATGTTTCAAGAATTTTTAAAAGTATATGTTTAACTATTTTGGTTGCTATTAATTATTTTCAACAAAAAAAAAANATTTAAATATATTTTAATTATTTGTAAATCAATGTTTAATGTTTATAACCAAATATATTTTTTCTAATGTATCTAAATCTTACCATATTATCCATATTAGATCAAAATATTTTTTTTTTTTATATTTGGCAAATAATTTCATGTTACAAGAAATATTATTCAAATTATCAATAGGTCAATATTATTTTTTTCAAAAAATTAATAACAAGCACGGGATACTATTTTTACAGCACATAAACTATTCGACTGTTGGGTTTATAAAAAATTAAAAATATGTAAATATTTAAAAATATAAACTGGCAAACATTTAAATAATATATATTTATAAAATAAATACCTGTCCGCTCGGACGGGTCCAGCTCTAGTATATAATTAAATTGTCTAGTCTCCAAAAGTCTAAGGTGGACCATGCAAAACATGAACTCTTTAAAAATTGTACAATTCTTTGTTTGTTTTTCTCTTCATTTCAATTAGGAATAGGCCCAAATCCTTTCTTGCTTGAGTTCCAGGAGCAGTAAAATTTCCATTAGTGAATTATGATCAATAATGTGGATATATAAACACATGAAAAAGAGGAAATTATAAAAAGGCATATGAGCTTAGGATATCATAAAAAAGCAAGCGACAATCAAATTGGCAATCGAAAAGAGAAGAACAATGACGGATAGAGAGATCAAGTTGCCAGCAAATAACAAGTGTGTGTTGTTTGCTTTGGTTATTACCTTGTGATCTTTATTTTTGTTCTTGAGAAACACTATTCCTTTGAGGGAGAATAAAAAATAAGTTTTGATATCAAATTTATTCCAAGTTCTATAGCACAGAGTAGGTTTAAATCCTAACAATACTAAGTAGATGGGAAGAAGACAAATGGGATGGAAAGAAGGACAGTTTCTGTCCCACCCACTCTTTATAAAGACTGCTCCGTTTATTTTATTTTTCTTTTACATCAGACTGCTCCGTTTATAAGGACAACTAGATCTTGACCCGCATTCCCGTGCGAATGTTTTATTAAATTTATGTTCAATATAAATTTTTACAACCATCGATATAATAAAAAATCTCATGTATGTTTTTATGTTTTATAATTTGACGAGTTAGTTAATTTCATGAAAAAGTTATATCTTTTTAATTCATGTGATTTAGTTAATAGTCATACAATATTAATAATGATCAATATATGAATATCGATTTGATTAGATAAACTTTGAAAATGTAACCAATTAATTTAAATTGATCATAAATGCAGTGACTGAATATGTAAATAAAAAGAAATAGAAAAATGAAATACTTAATTTATTATAAATACAATAGCTAAACGTGCAAATAATAGAAAGTACAAAAATACTACTATCCAAGTTACCAAACAATTTTCATTTAAATTCATATTCTTGTTTCCAAACAATACCAAAAATACTTCAGTTTTAATAATATAGATTCTAAAGCACAAAATAGGTTTAAATCCTAACAATATGAGATGACCGGCCTCGACAATGTTAGGGTTCCAAAACAAAGTTGTACTTTTGGCCAATTATTTATTTATTTTTGTTTTTGAAAAAAAAAAAGAGGATGAGAGAACAAATTTACGAGTGGGAAAATCGAAATAATTAGAACAAGTCATATCTATTGAGTTAGTTATCTCAAAGCCTGTAAATGAATATTGAAGTATTGATCAGTTCGTGTAGTTCTGATAATAGAAAATGCTGGATTATACAAATGGTTTATATACACTACACAAATCGGAAATTTCACTAGGAATTTCTAAGAACAAGTACAAGTTTTCTAGGAGTATTCTATCAAATATTTATTAGAGAAAGTTGGATTATATATCCACATCGTAAATTATCTAGGAGTATTCTAACAAATATTTTACTATTATATATCGGAAATTTCGCTTGGAGTTTCTAGGAGCATTCTAACAAAAGAATATCAGACAGTTGGAATATATATATATAGTTTATATATTATATTAGTCTTAAATTCCGCTTTGTCAACAACTTCATATAATTATAAACAACAGCAAATTCATATCTTATATATGTCTAGTAGAGACCGAGTAGTTATCTACTTTAGGGATCGAATAGTATCATATTTTTCAGTATTTGTGATTTGTTTCGTATTTTACGGATATTTTATTTTTAATTATTTTTGCTTTGTGAAAATACGTTATTCTGTTTTTCGGATCGAAAAAATTATGGGAATGCAAATATTTACAGAGTATTTTTGGATATTTCATCTACTTTGTTCTATACAAGTAAATCTAGGAAAAATTATACTAATTTTATTATTTTTTAAAAAAAATATCTTTTACATGAAATAAAATATAAATTAAAAATTAATGGAATTATATATTTTATAATTTTAAAATTTATATTTTTTTCTTTAAAAAATGATTTTAGAAAATTGTAGTTTTGTAAAAAGATTTTATATTATTTTCGTAATTTTATATTTTATCAGTAATTTTATAAATAAAACTAATAAAATATGCTTAATATTAATTATATAATAATGTATGTTTAAAACTCTATATTTATTTTTTAATATATATATATATATATATATATTTCTATTTATTATTTTTAGTTTGCTTCGTTTTTATCATATATTAATTTTTAATATTTGTTGTTTCGAAGACTTACAATATCTAATTTTTTTTGGATTAAATCAAATGATTCAAATCAAATCAACGAATCAAATAATCAACTTTTAGATAAACTAATAGTTAAATTGAGAAGCCAAACCCAAAGAGGCAAAGGAAGTTGTCTTACATACGACGTATTCACAAATTGAGAGAAACACTTCACGAGATTCCATATTTAATGGTGAAGGCTCTAAGCGAAGTTATTATCTCTCATTTCACTCAAACATGGCTTTCTTCAGAAAACTCGTAGACACTATAGTAACACTACAAGAAAATAAGAGATTTCTGACCGTCAAATCCGTCAGAAATCGGTTGGAAAAAGCTATTTCTAACGGATTTCTGACGAATTAGACGGTCAGTTCTATATGGTCAGAAATTTTTTTACGGTCAGAAAGCGTCGGAAATTTTTGACCGTTTTCTAACTATATAAAACGGTCAGAAATTTCTGACGGATGATTCGGTCAGAAATTAAAAAAAATTTGACGGACGATTCCGTCAAAAATTTCTGAGAGCATAATCGGTCAGAAAACAAAAAAAAATATTAAAAAAATAATTTGATATTATTAATAAAAGTTTATAATCCTATTGAAATTTAATGATTTTATAAATTAAAGAATTTAAGATTAAACTATTTTATAAATTAACTGGGTTTTTTCTTTTTGTGCAACAAAAGTTAATTAGGCTTATAAGCTGATTTCAATAAATATTTATATAACCATATATAAACTTGACAAGAAAAACATGTATAAACACACAAAATCACAAATATATATACACAAATACACATAAAATACAAAAGAAAAGACAAAACAAAACTAAGAAAACCTAAATCTACCGCCGTCGTCGTCCTCCTCCTCCGACACCTCCATTAGCTTCTACACTTTCATCCGCTCTGGCTGCTATGGCTGAAGCGAGGACTGTTCGATGTGCTTGTCGCGGCTTCTCCGCCGTCAAGCTTCTCCTGTCTCCTCCGCCAACAAGTTTCTTCGACCTCCTTCGCCGCCAACAGTTTTGTCACTCGGCATCTGGCCAACAGACTGTACTTTTCCAGATCCAAAACAGAGGATAACAGAGGTAATAGAAGAGAGAGTTAAGGCCGGGTTTAGAGATAAATGGTGGTTGAGACAAACTTTGTGTTAAGGCATGGAAAAGAAGATGAGAGATAGATAAATGGGAGAGAAGAAGAGGATATGAGAGGCCACGAGAGAGAGTTGAAGAAACACAACTTTTTACCTTGGTCATTTTGGTCCGTTAGATTTAGTTTAATCAAGGGCTGTGGTTAAAAGAGAGTGTGATCCTCACCCTTAAATATTAGTGGTCACTTTTGTTTTGACCAATCCAACTTTTTGTAATTATCTTCTCTTCTTCATTTTATTTAATATACAAAATATTTGTGGTAAATAGTCATTTACAAAATTATTTTTGAGACAAAATTTATACATTTATATTTCACAATTCAAAATTGATATTTAATTTCAGATTTAAATTAGAAATTTAGAATTTAAATTTTATGGTTGATAGATGTTTAGGGTTTAGAAAATGGAATTTGGGGTTTATGTAAAGTGAATGTAAACTACTTAAAGTTTAAAGTTACAATATTAGTGTAAGATATATATATGTTTTGATTTGATGGTTTACAATTTAATTTTACGATTAAAAGTTTCAAGTTATAGATTTAGTTTATAATATGGATTTTTATGTTTGTAGTATGGGGTTTAAAGTATAAGATTTGAGTTTACCTTTGAGTTTTGAGATGTAATTATTATTCTTGTTTATAGACTTTCATCGACCTTTCCATGTTTGTTTATAAAGTTAAGTTTTAAAATTCTTAGTGATATACTATGGTATAGGGTATGTTAAAGAGTTTGACAATATAAAAAACTGGAAATTTAAGAATAAGCTAATTAAGATTTGTGAAAAATATATATTCAAAAGTTACATGTATTAGTGGGAATAATTTAAAATATTAGAGTTTAAAATTTATATTTAGAATTTAGGGTTTAAAATCATATTTAAGGTTTAGGGTTTCATAATTCGGTCAGAAATCCGTTGGAAATTTTTGACGGTATTCTAACCACTTTTTTCCGTCAGAAATTTCTGACCGATTTTTGACGGTTAATTTTTTAATATTTGTGTCGTCAAAAAATGGTCAGAAATTTCTGACCGTTTTGTTTCCGTAAAAAAATTCTGACGGTTTTCTAACGGATATCTAAATTGGTCAGAAATTTCTGACCGTTTTCTTACCAATTTATATCCGTCAGAAATTTCTGACAAATTTAAATATCCGTTGGAAAACCGTCACAAATTTCTGACCAAAAAAATATCGGTCAGAAAGTCCGTCAGAAAAGTCTTATTTTCTTGTAGTGAGTAGAAGAAGTGGTCAATCCTACAGCATCTTTTGCAGAAAATTCCGCAAGAACTGTTGTAAGAGAAGTGGTCAATCCGACGGCATCTTTTGCAGAAAATTCTGCAAGAACTGTTATACAAGAAGTGATAGTCCCGACGGTGGAGTTCATCCAAACCCAGATCCAGCGGCCACAGGACGTCATAGAGCAACAAAAAATCCTAGACAATCTCCTCGCATCCAATGGTTCACGTTTCCCTGGAGACGACTACCATCCCACCAACCGGAGAAATTGGATGGGCGATCTCTCAGGAGAGAAAATGACTCTTAACAAGATCGTATGGCCAGGAACGCACGACTCAGCCACCAACGGAATTGGTATAGATGCGGTATTAACTCGTCAATTGGGTGAATGTCAAACGCTCTCCATCTACGAGCAGCTAGTTCTTGGCACACGTGTCCTAGATATCCGTGTACAGGAGGATCGCCGCGTCTGCCATGGAGTTCTGCCTTCGTACAACGTTGATGTCGTACTAGATGACGTCATCCGTTTTGTGACAGAGACCAAATCTGAGATCATTATCTTGGAGATAAGGACAGAGTTTGGAAAGAAAGACCCCCCGGGGTTTGATACTCACTTGGTTGGCAAGTTAGGTCCGTGGTTGATTCATCAAGATGATAACTTGTTCAACAAGCCAATATCTGAGATCTTGCCTAAAAATGTTATTTGCATCTGGAAACCTAGAGAGTCCCCCAGTCCGGTTCGTGGTGGAGCGCTCTGGAACTCAGACTATATAAAAGATAACTGGACCAATACGGATCTTCCATGGACGAAGTTTCAAAGCAATATGAACCATTTGAAAGAGCAGCCACCGATATCTTCTAAAAGATTCTTTTACCGGGTTGAGAATACACTTACGCCACAAACAGATAATCTGGATATTTTTGTCAAACCCGTGACTGATCGAATCCGAGGGTACGCTAGGCTCTTCATTTCCAGGTGTATATCCGAGGGATGTATAGATAAGTTGCAGATTTTCTCTACGGATTTCATCGATGAGGATTTTGTTGATGCATGCGTTGGGCTTACGTACGCCAGAATCAATGGAAGAGTTTGATGATATATACTACCCTGGATGTAGGGGTGTCAAAAATGAGCTAACATCCACTTTAATCATCTCTGTGGTAACATGTATAAATATGTTTTATTCTTTTCTTGCTTGCCTTGGTAACATGTAACATATATATATATCTACTTCCTAACCGTGTAAATATATGAAATTTCCTTTGGTGAATTTTTTTTTTTTTTTTTTGAATGAATGCTAAATTATATTCATCAAAAAAACGAGTTGTCATAGTTTTAGAACTCAAAACATAAAGATTTCTAAGCTATTTACACTCTTGTTGCAAACCAAAATTGAAGAATTTTTTTTCTTCCTTTTACTCCTTTTGTCACTTGTTTCGAACATTTTTTTCAACGAATGCAGTTTTAGTGATGGAAGTGGCTTCTCTCCATGTCTGATCTTATTTTTCTCCCTCCATATAGCGTGGATACTAGCCTGTAGAGCATATCAGATGCAGAATAAGCTATCCTTCTCCCTGGTTCCATCTGTAATCAATCTCACAATCTCATACCAATCATTTGTATAATCATCTCTGAGTATGCCTCTTATGAGATGCTCCCAAATCTGAGCAGTGTGAGAACACTCATAGAACAAATGATTCCTTGTTTCCTCAACAACCTTACAGAACACACAGGTAGTATCCACACCACGACTCTATCTAGCAACTCTATCCATCGTAGAAAAACGGTCCAAGACAGCCAACCAGCTCGTGAACGCAAATTTGGGAGTAGACTGTGAAAACCAAATGCCTTTTGCTCAGTCACACTTAGGCTTTGTTACCCTCGTAAGGTTCCAAGTTTCCTGAGTAGAGAATACTGACTTGAAACCAGAGTTTCTTCTCCACAACGCAACGTCCACAGCATCACTTCTCATAACATCTTTCATAGCTACCAATTCTGCTTCAATCTCATTCAATATTACAGTGTGATGCATTCTCCTTCTTCTATTGCTCATCACAACTTCCTCTAAAGAAACATCTCTTCTAATCCCCATATCAATAATTCCTCTATCACCCAAGCAGTCCATCAGAACACCCTTAGCAGACCAGTTATCATACCAGTAGGAGATGTGCCTACCATTACCAACTTCTTTTTTGTAAAAGCGTTTTACAACTTCTCTCAGCTTAAGCATCTTTCTCCACATCCAAGATCCTAACTGAGTGTTGTCTTTCACCTGCCAATAGCTTTTTCCTTTCAGTAAATTTTCTTTTATCCATCTCGCCCACAAAGACTCCCCTGAAATCATCCTCCAAACCAATTTACCATAGACCCGACTAACCTCTTTAAAATTTTGAATACCTAGACCACCTTCTTCCTTCAAACAACAGACATCCCTCCAAACTACTTTAGCTCCTGTTGTTTAATATCAGGGCCCGTCCAGAGAAACGCTGAACAGAGTTGCTCCACCTCTCTCATACATTTACTTGGTAGTCTAAATACATTAGCCCAAAAATTCACAATGCTCATCAATACTGATTGAATCAGTTGGAGCCTTCCTGCAAACGAGAGAAACCTTCGGATCCAGGTATTAATCTTGCTTCTGATCTTTTCCACCAATGGAATATAATCTTGTCTTCTCATTGCCTGAGTCATAAGCGGCAAGCCCAGATAGCGAACCGGGAGAGTACCTTCAGCAAACGGAAAATTCACCAATATTCTGCTTCTTTCACCACTAGAGACGCCTGCCATATAAACTGTGGATTTCTCTATACTTATGCTTAATCCAGACCAGGCAGTGAACTCATCAAAGACAGATAAAGCACCTTCCTCAGACTCTTTTGTGCCTTCCACAAATACCATCAAATCATCTGCAAAATAGAGATGAGTGAGAGATAACGTCTTGCACCTTGGATGGTATTTAAACCTTTGTTCCTGAGCTACTTTATCAATCTTTCTTGAGAGCACGTTCATACAGAGTACAAATAAGTAAGGAGAGAGAGAACACCCTTGCCTCAGCCCTCTTTTGCTTTGAAAATAACCAGCCATCTCACCATTTACTTGCACCAAGAAGGAAGGAGTCGTAACACACAACCTTATCCAGTGAATAAATCTCTCTGGAATTCCCAAAGCAGCAAGACTGTTCAACAGAAAGCTCCATTGCACTGAATCAAATGCTTTAGAGATATCAATCTTCAATAAGCATCTTGGAGACACAATTTCTTTATGGTAGTCTTTGACCAGTTCTGACGCAAGAAGTACGTTCTCCATCAACAATCTCCCTTGAATTAAAGCAGACTGATTTTCAGTGACTATCCGAGGCAAGATCAGCTTCAATCTGTTTGCAATAAATTTTGAAACCACTTTGTAGAGGACATTACAACACGATTGGGCGGTAATCTTTCATCTTTGAAGAATCAGACTTCTTAGGGATTAAGGCCAATACCATGGAGTTAACGCCTTTCGGGAGGAAGCCATATTTAAAAACTGATTGGACTGCAACTATGAAATCATCTGCTAGAACAGGCCAAGAGGCTTTAAAAAACTCACTTGGGAAGCCATCAGGCCCGGGAGACTTATTTGATGGCATGTCAAATAGCACCTTACGAATCTTCTCTCCTGTAACTTCTGCTTCCAGCATTCTACAATCCCCTGGAGTACATCGGAAATCAAGGAGATCACAAAGCTTTTCCTCTGTTGCACCAGTGTAATTCTCAGGAATTTTATTTAACAACTCTGAAAAGAATCTCTTTGCTTCATTCTTTATATCTGCTTGAGTTGTTGCAATAGAACCATCCGAGCACTTAATCTCATTGATGGAGTTCTGAGCTTGACGAGTTCTGATAGCATTATAGAATGTTTTATTATTCTGATCTCCAACTTCCAACCAATGTAACTTTGCTCTTTGCTTATGAAAATTTTCCTCCAACCCAGCTATATACAACCATTTCTCATATGCCTCATATTCTTCTTGAATCGCAGCAGCACTAGGCCTAGTAAGAGTAATCTCCTGCTTCTCACATAACAGAGAATAAGCTTCAGAGGCTCTTTTTGTTAAATTCTCCAACTTATTTTTTGCCAACTCCCTAATAAGAGGCTTTAAGCTCTTCAATTTCTTCGAAAATCTGAACATAGCAAAGGTTGAATGAAATAACTTTGGAGTAGAGACCCAAAAATCTCGAACCATCGGTAGAAACTCCTTCAAACCACCAACCACATTGACATATTTAAACGGTTTTCGCAGTCTTTCACTTGGAGGAAACACCTGGACCTTACACCTGAGATGATCAGAACACCTCCCCAGTTCAAATACTTAGAAAGCATTAGAGAATCGATGCAAATCAACATCATTTATAAGAACTCTGTCCAGCTTCTTACAGATGAGGCCCTCCTCTCTTTTATTACACCAGGTGAACATAGACCCTTGATAACCCATATCTGTAAGATTACAATGAAGCACTGCCCTCTGAAAATCTCTCATACCTCTTGGAACCCTTCATGAATTTTCAAAACAAGAACTTTCATCTGCCTCCAAAATCTCGTTGAAGTCTCTCATTACCAACCAAGCCTTATTTTGAAACATCATTGAGTTTTTGTGGTGACACAAATCCTCCCAAAGCACTTTTCTATCTTCCACCATATTACTAGCATAAAAAAACGTGCAAAAAAATTCATCTTCCTTCTTCAAACCCACAGAACATGTAATCATCTGATCTGTCTTGTAGACCGGAGTCATGCGAATTGACTCCCTCCATAGTAACCAAATACGACCTCCTTGACTATGTTCATAGTTGGTCATCGAAGACCAAGCACCAAACACTAACTGTAGAATATCAGTAGACTTCCTTTCCTTCATCCTTGTCTCAATTATACACCCAAACTTCATTTCATTGTTGTTTACCCACTCTTTTACGACGGAATTTTTTAATGATTTGTTGAATCCGCGCACATTCCAGAAGAAACTAGCCATATCAGTTTTTTCGGAGAGAAGACTTTGTGCTCTTTACTGGATTTACATCATGATCCTTAGTCTTCTGACCTCTCTTCATACCTTTATGTGACACTGCTCTCTCCTTTTCTTTATCCTTTTGATCAAGTATACTATCCTCCAAAATATCATTTTCACTTTGCTCATCACCTTCTCCCTTATCAACCTCTCCATATATCTTTTTCTCAACCAAAAGTTCACCTTCTTCTGCACCTTCATCATTCAGAACCGAAAACTTAAAAGCAGATATCAGAATCTCATCAGATTTCTCCAATCCAGTAGCTCTACCAGACTTTGCAGGAGAAACCCGAGACCAGCTATCTCCATCTGTTGGCTTATCCCTCTCCATAACTTCTTCACCCACTCTCTCAATATTTTTCTCCTTTTCATGATCACTTTTCTGCTCTTGAACCTTCTTGTTAATACATTCATCATCCACAACTTTAGCTTCCTTCTCCTTATTTTTCCTCCCTTCACCCACTGCACTACCATTACTCTTCAAACCTTCCTTCTCTTTACCCTTTCTTCCACAAACTTCTTCTGTATGACCCCATTTATCACAGTAGTTACAGCGTGACGGAAGCCATGGATAATAGAACTTCACTGTAAACTCACTCTCTCCCTTAGAAAACGTGATTTCCTTTGGGAGGACCTTTGAAACATCAACCTTCACAAAAACCTTAGCCACCTCCAAATTAGTACATGAGCTAGTCTCCGGATGAAGCTTCACAGGGAACCCAACCGTGCTAGTCAGAAACCCAACCGTGCTAGTCATGAAACTGAGAGCTTCCTAAGAAAACATGTGGAGAGGCACTTTCTCCAGGTGAGCCCACATTGGTATAGCCTCTTCTTCTTGTTTCTCTTCTTCTGTTGTAGGAGTCCATTTTGATACAATCATCGACACCCCAACAACATTTCACATACCTCTTCTAACAATCTTTTCCCGAGTTTTTGGATTTGGCACCCTGAATCTCATCATCGTTGGATTTACTTCATAAACCTCCACTTTGGCAGCAGCATCACCATATTTCCAAATCTTATTGAGAACCATGTGGACCTTTGCAACATGGGGAGCTAGATCCAAAAATTTTCCCACCACAAAATCTTCCCATAGCGGTGTAGAACTCTCTAAAATTTCATCTGGAATCTCCACCAAATGCTTCCCATCTTTCATCGAAACCTCAACATCATGCTTCCTCAATCGTTTTTTATCGATCGATGCCGTAACCCAACTCTGCCCAACTTGCTTCGGTATCCCATCTCCTTTCATCCCTTCTGAACTCACACCCTTCCTACCCTCATCCATAC
>OVBX01003225.1:0-17500 GCA_900406325.1 Erucastrum elatum | reverse complement strand
ATATATAAAATAAAAAGATATATATATATATATATATATATAATAAAATACTAATAAACTATATATATTAATTAATTATATATTTTAAATATATACTAGTTTTAATAATAATTTTAAATGACATATTAATATATCAAATATAATATATATATTCATTATAAATAAATATATTAAATATTATATATTAGTTTTAATAATAATTTTAAATGACATGTTCAACTGCTTTACCAATCAATCTATTAAACAATTTATCAAAAGCATACAACTTCTGCAGCATAATGCTTTAATAGCATAATGCTACTGTTTTTGCATCTGCTTTGCCAATCAGGATCTAAGACGCGACTTTTAACCGAATACGAGTTTCGGAACTAACTAAGAGGCAAAACTACGGATACAATCTTTAAACGAATCAGAGATTCTGAACGAATGTGAGGTTTCTGGTTTTAGTTTTTAGTTTTTAGTTTTTGGTTTAACTACTTAAATTCAATATATCGGTAACATTAATACTTCAAAGATTGATTAAGTTATTAGTTCATTTCATTCAGATCATCTAATTTTTTTTTAAGAAACTTTCATTACTTTCAGTACATCTAAATAAGGGGTCCAGCCCATTACAAAAGAAGGCGCCCCCGCAGAGAAAAGACCTGGAGGCTGTTAGCCTAAAAACTACCAAAAAATTACAGCCTAAAAAATTTCAACCCAACCAACAAAAAGGAGCATCAAAACACTAAAACCACGAAGAGAGAAGCGAGAAACCAGAAGGAGCATTCTGTTTCTTAGAGTGAGGGCCCAGCCAGAGTTGAACCGTCTGTTTGATGTCCACCACAACCAGGTCTGCTTATCTAGCAATACTCTATGCAAGCGGGAGTTCCATTATTCCAAATGTGATAGACTGAGGCTTGGAAAAGAAGTCTTAAAATGAACAGTAAGTTCTTATCCCTAATGGGATCTTTCATCCATCTCAATCCATCTTCAAACAGAGGGAAAGGAGAGAGATGTAACTGTTACAGAAGAAAGACCACACTGCCGATGAATAGGGACAATCAAAGAACAGATGCTGTATATTCTCATCACTTGTGTTGCAGAGAATACAAACCGAGGGAACTTGAAATCCCCAAGCAATCAATTTGTCCCTCGTACCCAACCTGTCTCGAGCCACAAGCTAGGTTATAAACGCATGCTTGGGGATACGTCCAGTAAACAAGACCTGATCACACCAGAAGACCACATTAACATGAGGATGAAGAGTCTTTCAGGTATCCGACGTTGAGAAGCTGTGTTTTGGTGGACTCGACCCCGTTTGCCAAAGAAAGTTGCCATCCGCCTCAGAATTTATGATAGGAGTAGCATCTGGAAGACAGTTCTTTAAAAGAACCAACGTCGGATTCCTGCTGCGAGAGCTATCCAACCACCAGCCATCATCTCGCAAAGCATCTGAGACTGTAGCATTCTCAGAGAGACCGGAGAGCATCGGACGGAAGGCTCCCACAACACTGATTAGTGGCTCCCTACCAGTCTAATTATCAAACCAGAAACTAGTAAAGATTCCTGAGCCAACTTCACACACAATAAAGGAACGAGCAATTGGTCTTAACTTACAGTTGCTTCGCCAAACCCAACTACCACTAGCCGTAGCATCCAATTCCCAAAAATTTATGTCTCCAATTATCTAAATCAAATAAACTAAATCAATAACCACATATTATATTTAACGTATAACACAATGTATTTAAACTATACAGTATAACCTCCATAAATTAATACTCGTTAAATTAATAATCTTTATAAATTAATAAATTTGGTCGCTCCTAAATTGGGCCGATGTTAAATATAATACAAATCGATAAAATAATAAGATAATAATATTTTAAAAAATTTTGTGTAAATATATAGTCTCCTTAAAATCATAATTTAATAATTTATTTATATATAATTTTATATAAATACAAGCTAAATATTATATTATTGGTTTTATATTAACAATGAAAATTCTTTTATTTTTCTTAACATTTCAATATATTTTGATAATATATAGTAAAATTATACCGAATACCACTTAACAATTCTATGAAACATAAAAATAGACACAAACTAAGATAATAAAACAATATAAAAGCCAAATTTCAAAAATTTAAATAATGTATATATGGTAAAATAAAATATATTTTTTTTATAAATAAAAATATTTAAAAATAGACAAAATCTAAATAAGAAAACTTTTCTAAATTAATATATCTATAAATTAATAAAATTTCAAAGTCCCAACATTATTAATTTATAGAGGTTTTACTGTATTTCCATTAATCATTTTAATCGCAGTTGAAATAATAGTGATAAGGACGTAAATTAGGTTTAAGTTTATTTATACTTTCTATTTCAGCTACCAGTTATTAACTACTTATATTAAAGATACTATTAATTACTCTTTATTGGACCAGCAAAACTTGGTGGCATTACGAATATAATGATATTAAATAGTCCGCTTTGTGCTGATTCAAACCATCAATTTTAAATGGCAGAGGCAGAAATTTCGGGGGAGAAAGATTGTTGTCGTTTTCGTATATCTGCCGCATAAATATATATCGGAGAGTATGCATATTCCTGAAATTGAGGCCGCGATTTGGACTTACATCTATGTTTGAAAGCAATTTGAGATATTCGACAAAACTAGTGTAAACTGACTTTCGTTTGAATACAAAGTTTTATTTCTTATTGTTACTTAGAACGTTCGTGGCTTTGTGCTCCGTAGATTAAAGCGCTAGTACTACTAATTGGCATCACGGAATCCTATGAAAATCCTGAAATTATCATAGACATAGTAGAAGTATAGAACTGATAAACATAGAATTCCGTAGACTTAAATTACACTCCCCTTTTCTATTAAATATCAATATCAAAAACAACGGCCTTAAACTCTCAACATTAAAAACAAGAATATCATATAAAAAAGTACAAAAATGCTATTAATATCTCAATCATCATACAAAACTAAAAACCATATTTATCTTTATTTTCACGTCGAAAATCTCAATCTCTAAGCCAATTTTCAAAAAACATGATAAAAAAACTCACTCTCTATTTAAGCAACTCATGTTGATAAGATAGTGTGCAAAACTAGAAACAAAAAAAGTTCCTAGATGCAAGTCCCTATGGGTGTGATTGAATGTCACTTATGGAGTATGGAGTAAAACTGTAAGGTGGAAAATATTTTACTCTTCTTTCAAAAAAAAAAAAAAAAAATTTTACTCTTGGTCAGTCTACAAAATTACCAATCAAATGAAAATAGTTATTAATGTTTTCCCTCTAATTACTATTTAAATAGAATAAAACATACTCTCTTCTGTCCAAGAGTATATATATTTACTCTGGGAAAATTGACTTTTTAATCCTGAACTTTTAAAAATAAATCAAAAAATTTTAAATTCATAAAAACGCCATTTTAGCCATCAATTTTTAGTCAAACACGTATAAATCTCATACTTTTGTTGACCAAGCCATTATAATCTCGTCAAAATTCAACTGTTAACACTTTTAGTTATATTTAACGATTGACTTTTAATATAGCCAAAATGGCTTGGTCAACAAAAGTATTTTTGTTCTAAATTTAAAAGTTAAGAATTAAAATTAGTTACTTAAAACTATTTTAATTAAAATTTGATGTTTTTCTTTTTCTTGACAACAAATTTATAGACTATTATATCGATTAAAGTGACTAACTTAATAAAAATTGTTGTTGTTCTTTGAATGTATCACACGTTAATTAAATATCAATCACTTACGCATTGAGTTAAAGACCCTACAACTAATTAAGAACGAAGGCAACTACTTGAAAGGGATCTATGGCGGCTGATGTGTAGAATCTGTTACCGTAGACAGTCGGAGATGCCTTCACACATTCACCTTTTTCCTTTTTCACTTGTTTTGTACATCTTCTATTGAGTACATGTGATCATACTTCTAACAAAAACGTGCTTATGGTTTTAGAATATTATATCCAAACTTATTTGAAGATGATTTATTAAGTTAATCACTCAAACTCGCGGATGTTGCTTTTGAGAGACCTTCAGGTTCAATATGGACACTTCTAACTGTGTGTGGCCACTGGTGCTATAACATGAGACTCACCAGCTTTCTTGGATGACCTTCGGCGAGCTCCCCGGATAGTTCTGGTGGACGACCATTGGACGCTAGTCGAAGTTTCTACGGGAGCATCGGATACCAGGATCATAAAAAAAACAACAATTTTTAATTAAATAGTTTCAGGTAAGTCATTTTAATCTTTAACTTTTAAATTTAGAACAAAAAAAGCTCATATTTTTGTTGACCAAGCCATTTTGGCTATATTAAAAGTCAACCATTAAATATAACTAACGGTGTTAAACGGATGAATTTTGACGAGATTAAAATGGTTTAGTCAATGAAAATATGATATTTATTCGTGTTTGACTAAAAGTTGATGGTTAAAATGGCGTGTTTATGAATTGAAGATTTTTTTGCTTTATTTTTAAAAGTTCAGGATTAAAAGTTTAATTTTCCCTATTTACTCTACTTTTTTTTCTTTTTCCACTTTTACTTTCTCACAATTTTCCAGCTATTTATATTTCTTTCATTTACTCTGGAAACAACCAATCACACTCGTAAACACAGATTTTAAAATACTGTAGAAAAGAGAAATCTGATTGTATAGAGGCATAGGCCAGGCTGGCCATAGCTCAGGCTTTTTAATCATTCAAACGGATTCAAGCTTTTTTTTTGTCAAGCGAGAACATGTGTAAACAGTAAAAACTTGTTATACTATTTAAACATTATTATTATTATTATTATTATTATTATTATTATTGATTAATCTAGATATCTCAAGTCGAAGGGAAAACTTGATATAATCTTCAATGAGAGGTGCAAGGATAATTTTTTTGAATGCATATGTAATCAGAGATCCATATTTGGATAAATGTTTATAAACGACATGTTTTAATCCGAATTTAAGCAAAAAAAAACAATATGATTTAATTTCACGCTATAAATATTTATAGATCGAATCTAAAACATGTTTTTTTAACCGAGGTTTTCTAAAACCTGTTGGCGTATCAGTTACCACTAAACCATAAAATCTCATCCCAAACTATTTAAACAGTAATTGAAAATAATTAGTAGATAATTCTGCATTTAGCATGTAGCAATATGATTACACTAAAATTTGGATCCTTAAAATTTAAGATTAAAAAAAGAACTGGCTTTGGATAGATAAGATCCAAAATCCAAAATTTATCTATGAAACTGTTTCTACAAAAATGATGGACTAGATTTAATGACACATAGATCGTCCATGAACACATAATATTATCATTAATCATATTTAATCTAAACTAATTTGTTTTATCAATGATTTCTTTAAATTTAGTAAATAAAAATAATAATGTAAAGCTTATCAACATTTTTTTAAAAGGAGTAAAATCATGTACCAATTATTATATTGAACTAAAAAACACACATAGCAAATCATTCAATTGGTAATCTAATTAATTTTTCAAAAAAAAAGTCACATATATTTCTACATATTAGTGTTATTCCAATTTACAATATGCTAATATTCTATGTCCATAAAAGAAAACAAAACTATTTATACAGGACACAAAAACCAGTAGATATTATTCCTTTTTCAAAACAAAAATTAAAAAAGTTTTATCCGTAAAGGAACCATGAACCATATGAATACAAAAAAACACCTACCAAATGGTTTTTGATGACTTTATAAATAACCAAATTATCTGAGAGAACTTTTCTAAAACGCCACATTCTTTCTTCTTCTCTGCAACATTGACAGAGAAAGAGAGATAGCAACCAGACGAGACGGACGAGGTTGTAACTAGATGATGCTGTTGTTGTCCTTATGCACGCTTTCATAACTCAATTGGTTTGGACCATTTGATTTTGTTCTTTAATTAAATTCTTCAGAAAATCCTCTGTTTTGGTCCCCTGTTCCGTCTCTGTTTCTAAACTGCTCTTTACTCGTAACTCATTACTATCTCTCTTTCTTCTTTTCTTTTCCAGCTATTATTTTCACAAATCTCAATAAAAAAATATCCTTTTGATATCTATAATCTCATCGATCTTACCAAACTCGTTTTGTCTCCAAGAGTTTTTGGATCCCCTGTTTCAAGATAATCTTCTTTTGATCCATTATGGGCTGTACGAGCTCGAAGCACCGTAAGCGATGCAACCACTGCCAGCAAGGATACTGTCCGGTGAGCATGCCTCAAATCCAATCGGTGCACCACCCATCTCAACACTCCGACGACAGCTGCCACATGGTTGCTCTCAGCTCCACCAGCCTCGGATCCCTCAAGCTCTCCGACTCCTCTGACTTCAGCGGTAACCTTATCTCCACCACCGCCTACGATGAATCTGGAGAGAAGCGACGAGCCTCCGTAAATGGGTTTGTTCACAAAGAGAGGTTCGAGAAGGAGAAACCGAATCTGGAGATGCAGGCTAAGCTTATGGAAGCTAAAGTATGGTCAAGCATGATGAACGAGAAGATCCCAAAGATTGTGCCTAAGACTCCCATCTTGACGCCTCCGGGAGAGCCGGAGACGATCAACACGTGGGAGATGATGGATGGGCTTGAAGATTCTGTGAGCCCTAATCACGTTAGGAGCTTCTCGTTTGATTTTGCTGGTGGTTGTGAACGTCCCAAGTTGAATGGTGATGTGAAGCCGTTGTGGCTTCAGTTGGAGGAAGAAGGGCTTGACGAAGACTTTCACGATTTTGATCCTGAGATCATATCTTCATTCAGGAGGTCTCTCCAAGAACTTCCTTCTGAACATCCTTTTCACATTTCGATTCATGACTTGAAACTGAGGCCCCATATTAAGTTCTCTGATGAAGAAGAAGAAGAAGAAGAGGAAGAGGAAGCCACTGGTAAAGACAAGGTGATACTCTACTTCACAAGCCTTAGAGGTATAAGAAAGACATATGAAGATAGCTGTGACGTCAGAAGTATACTAAAAAGTATTGGAGTTAGAGTGGATGAGCGAGATGTGTCGATGCATTCGGGTTTTAAAGACGAGCTTAAGGAGCTGCTAGGGGGTAACTTCAAAAATGGTGTTGGGGTCACCTTACCTAGAGTTTTCGTGGGGAAGAAGTTACTCGGAGGAGCAGAGGAGATTCGGAAGTTGAATGAAGAAGGGAAGCTTGAGAAGCTTCTACAAGGTTGCGAGAGGGTGGAAGAAAACAAGAACTGTAATGGGCAAGAATGCGGGGCTTGTGGAGATGTAAGGTTTGTGCCTTGTGAGACATGTTCAGGGAGCTGCAAAGTGTACTATGAACATGAAGATGGTGATGATGAAAATGTAAAGGAAGAAAGAGAGTATGGGTTTCAAAAGTGTCTTGATTGTAACGAGAATGGACTCATCAGATGTCCTATTTGTTGTGATTAGCTTTTAGATTATACACAAACACAAAAACCTTATTCTTGTTTTTGTTTGTTTTTACTACATTGAGTTTTGAGTGCTGGAGTGTTTTATTGCCTCTAGAGGTTTTGTTGTGTACATAAAGATGTTTTTTGATTGTGAAGAAGGTTATATTACAAGTGTTAAAAATGAAATCAGGATGTGGAGCTTTGTTGTCTATTCTTTGAAATTTCGTTCATGCTTTACATGTTGTTGGGGACTCATATATTTGAAAAGGCAGTGGAAGTTCAGATTAAAAGCCAGCTGACAAAATATGACCGGAGAAACTGAGAATTTGTAAAACTCTATGCTTTTTCTTTTGGCACTATATCAAACTTTATGTGGAATGTTTGAATAATAGTCATAAAGGTCTGGTTTTGGAAGTAGATGGAAGTTGGGAATTGTAAATATCAGATTTGAGTAGGCATGTTCAATCCAGACTTCAGTACAATTTCAATTCTGATTTTTTTGGGTTTTTAGATATTTTGGTTTATTCAAACTAACTACCATGTTAGAACCATATTGGTTCAATTTATATATTATCGGTTTTTGATTTTTTTTATTTTTGTTGGGATAAAGATTCCACATTACATATATGTAAGAGACATGAGTATGGTGAACAAAAAAAATAAAAGAGACATGAGTAATATATAATAGATTTGGACCACTCAACTAATTGTCAATTGGTTTTAAGTTGGAAACCCATAAAACTTGTCATGGTATCAGAGCGGACCCATATCCTAACCCATTAATCCGGTTCGGACAATAGTCCGACCAACCCATTAGCTGATGACCCAGAAAATACTCAGTTCCGCCGAGATAGATAGAAAAAAAACATGATCTCGGAAGAGGTATGATGGATTCGTAAGATTAATGGTTATACGCATCATTATTTTGAAGGAGAGTATTGGGATAAAGATCTCACATTGGATATATGTAAGAGACATGAATAATATATAAGGGACTTTGACTACTCCACTAATTGTCAATCACATTGGATATGTAAGGGATATGAATAATATATAAGAGACTTGGACCACTCCACTAATTGTCAATTGGTTTTAAGTTGGAAGATCATGAAACTTGTTAATTCTACACCAAAGACCCATAACTATATTTATCTTTTATAAAAACGTAGATTATATGAATAAAAATCATATTTATTAAAACATATATATATATATATTCATTTGTCTCACTTTTAAATATAATATTTTCTGCTTTATTTAAACATTATAATAAGAGTAAAGAAAATAATAGTATCGTAATATTAATATATAACTATATTTTAGTACGAGGAGTTATCAATAAAAATGCCAGTTTTTGGTATATGATCCATTTATTGGTGTTGGACAAAAAAAATTCCACTTCTTTGGTATATGGTTTGCAAATATATATATCCAAAAATTAAGAAATGTTCGAGTAATTTTCTTTTGATTTTTATAAGTTTTTTTATTTTTATTAACTCGTTAGACTCAGACCATCCGTGTGATTTACGCCTAGCATAATTCCGAACATGGAAGATTTGTAATATATTGATTTTTTATATTTATTTTTCTACTTTCTATTTATTATATTGTCACTAATGGTGTGGTCTTGAGATTAAAGCTGGAGAGGTTTCGGTATTAAAGTTACACTAAAAGTATAACGTTTTAAGTTGTTTCGGAAATCACCATAGCGAATGCGTCCAACTTAGAACGGCAAAGTTGTCATTCTAGTGGTTGGTCCGCCCTACGGGCGGGTGAGTTTACACTAAAACTATAGCATGATTGATTTACACGTCTAAACCGAGAGTATCAGAATGAATTTGGGCTTTGATGATTCAATTGGAACAAAAAGCCCAATATGCACCAATACGTTTGAAAATACGATGAATGTCTAAAATAAAGCTTAGGCTCTGGTATTCAAAAGAAGACGAAACGAAGATTATAAGAAAAATGTTCTAAAAAAATGTTCTCGTAAGTTGAACCATGGATAAGGAATGAGAGATTCAGAAGAAGACGAAGTGGAGACTGCATGGAGATTGTTTTCGGAAGTCGAGCAATGGGAGTTTTGATTACGGCGATGATTTCTGTTTCCGACGCCAACATCTCTCATGGTAGTCTTTAGATGCTTCATCAGCCGTTAAACTAAACAAATTATCCAGAAGTTTTTGTTACGGGTCTCATATTACTTTACAATATTTATGTTAGCATAAAAACAACGTGTAGTTATTTATATTAGGCATAAAGAACACATGTAGCTTTTAAGTTAAAGAGATAGAAAATCAACGTTAGATGTTAAATTTCAATAGTGGACATGTGTCGCAAACCCGTCCGCCAGGTAGCAGAATAGGAGAGAAAAGTATTTAGACATTTGTTAATTCTTTTTTTTTGGTAAGAGACATTTGTTGATTCTAAGATTGAAAGTTTTAGCATTAAAAAGTCGTATTTTATTTTTTCAATTATTTGAAATTATTCTTTTTAGATATTTTGCCTTCTTTCCATATTTTGATATTGAGCCGTCATTATCTATGTAATTTCATTTATCTTTCCGGTGTGATGTGCTTCTCACCATCACCGGAAAAAACTCACCTCCATGCTCTTATTCTACATCACATTTTTTCCTGTGAGATTATCTGTATTTGTTATAAATCAGGTTTATAAGTTACCAGTTGTGTGGTTGTTTTTCATGATGTTGTAGGTTATTCCGGTCAATATTGACTGTTTCTCTTCTTCCTTAGATTTTGGCTTATGTTAAGAACTTAATCTCCTTAGGTTGGGTCAAATTCTGATCGTCCTTGATGTTGTTTTCTTAGTCGTTGACTTACCGTTAACGGTCCCTGCATTTATTGGTTTTCAAGATTTGATTTTTGATGATCTGCCTTATATACTCCCTATATTAGCTCGAGGGCGGTTCAACGGTTTTATGATTTCATTTCGTCTTACCCTCTCCTCTCCTCTCTGTTCTCTCATCTCGTTTTAGCTTTCATTGCTGCTCACATCTCTTATAGCTCTCCTTTTCGCTATGTTTGCCACTCTATGTTTGGATAGTGTTTTCTTTTGTGTATGTTCTGTAGGTTTGGAAGGTTGTTTTTGATCTCAAGATTGGGTTCTGGTTTCTTAGTGACTGGCTTCCATTCTCCCTCCCTCAGGTTGTTTATCTTCCTCTCCAGTTTCTTTTACTATAAGTGTGCGGAGTTAGTCTCTTGCTGCTTTGGTCCCTTCTATTTGTTGTTTTTCGCTGGCATGTACGTTTTGTTTGTGCTTTTTTAGTTTGTGAGATGCTTCTTCACTGATGGTTGTTCTTATGGTGCGTTAGACATTTGTCCTCCTGCTTTTTAGCGAATTTGATCTTCCGTTAATTTTTCTTCCTATAACTCATTTTATTGGTTTTTTGAGTATGTCCTTAATTGCTCTCATTTGTTTTCGGCATATTGTTTTGTCTCAGAATTTATTTTCTACTATTTTCTATATGATTATGAAAATTTTATGTTTAGATTATGTTTTGCTCTAGTATATTTTTCTTAGTTTAGTTAATAGTATATACATATAAAATATGTAAATAAAATAATAGGAAGTAAAAATTAAAATTAAAATATTGAAAATTTATGTTATTTTTTAGTTGTCAATAAATTAAATATTTAAACTATATTTATATTATTTTAATTATTCTTTATTCATCTTGCATTTTTGTGACCAATGAAATATATTATCAAAATTTAAATGATAAAGATTAGTGTGTAAAAGATTAAATAAGGCTTAATTAAAAAGTGGTGAGCCAAATTGTAATAATCTAAAGAAGAATGACCTAAAATGTAAATAAAAAAGAGGACACATGTCAACAAATCTCCCTTCCACATGTCACAAGAAGAGAGAAAAATCTATTTTATATATATAGATGTGTTTTACATTAGAAAGTCAAACATTACTCAAAGAAAATATAGAGTAGAAGACAATAACCAATCTATTTGTTATCAACTAGTAACTTTTTATCGAAATTATCAACTAATTTTAACTTCTAAAACGAT
This sequence comes from Erucastrum elatum, assembly GCA_900406325.1. Taxonomy (NCBI): domain Eukaryota; kingdom Viridiplantae; phylum Streptophyta; class Magnoliopsida; order Brassicales; family Brassicaceae; genus Erucastrum; species Erucastrum elatum. The sequence continues at coordinate 6,043 of OVBX01003225.1, read as the reverse complement.
ATGAACTTTACAATTCTTTTAAGAGTAAGCAAACGCATGATTCTCACTCATCATAGCTTATAATATAGAATAATTGCATTCCTTAGTAGTAGAAAATATGTTATTAAATATAGAAACAACAATCATTTAACTGGATAATTTTCGATTTCATTTATCTACTTCAAGACTCGTAATTTTTTCTCTTTTATGATAAAAGACTGGTAATATTTCCATACTATTAAATGGGTATGATTTATTAAATGGAAGCTTGGGTTTAACCGTGTAAGATTTCAAATTTGTGGTCTAATTTTCGTATATATTTAGATAAACTAAACGTCCACCATAGAAATAAGATGTGACGAATTGTGCAATAATTTAAGAGTAATGAATCATTTTTTTTCCCGAAACAAGAGTAATGAATCACATTCATTATTTTTAATATTATTTCCAATTGACGTTTATCTATTCACTCTATAGTATAATTGACTTATCAGATGCATTACTATTGTTAACTTTGAAATGTAATGGATCCTCGTAAAAGTAATGATTCTTCCTGGGGCATTTCTCATATTAACGTCGTTACGTGGCAGCCTTGCCCACAAAACAGAAGTTTTTTCCAAATAGATTTGTCGGACGTTTAATGCTACAATACAATCATGCCCATTAGTCGTATATATTTAAATGTCATCGTGAGATGTAGATACCTCTCATTACTCCGTCATAAGACATTTATAGTAATGCAATACCTATGGTTCTCAGAAAAAAATATATGCTTCTCAATAAAGTGCAATAAATATGAGCCGGTGCTTACCCAGTAAATAATTACATATTTATTTATTCATAATGAATTTTGAACATTTTCAGTATTTTGATAAGAAATATAAATTTATCCATCGATAACATGTTTTGATAAGAAATATAAATTTATTCATCCTGCATTTTTCGATCTATTTAACTGACACAATCGAGTTCAGACACCTCAGTGTCCAGTATTATTTTGAAAGGAGATAAGATAATCATAACTTTTCTCCTTCAAAGTCCTCTTATTGCTTGAGTAATAAATATCACCACAGAGAAGAGGTTAATGTAATTGCTGGTCCATAATTCAGAAGCCCATAAGAGAAAAACACGTCGCATCATAATATATTTTAAGGACGATAAACATTACATATAAATTACTATATATATGTGTTATATGTTATATAGTACGTAATTAAATCGATATATTGGAAGGTTACATGAGTAGGTTTCTAATGACGGCAGCTTCTTGGCTATCTTCATCAACGGAGTCGAGGAGCAGCGACAAACGGTCACTGAGATTGTCAACTTCTCTATGCAGCTTTCTTATGTAGTTGCATGTCTCTTGCAGTACCTTCGATGCTGACACCTACAATTTTAATATTATGCGCAAACATTATCAAGACGACACACATGTACGGACATAACACAGCCATGACTTTTTCGACGTTTCCATTTGGTCAAAACTCAAAATAGAAAGAAAGAAAAATATATATTGTGAGAATTCAAAAGTTTGGACTTTTTTGGTGTCCCGTCTTCTTTTGACGAAGAAGTGTTTTTTTTTTCTTTTTTCTTCCTTCTTAAAGGAAAAACTAATAGTATTCACTATACTATTGATGAAGAGGTTCAATGAAACTGATGGTATGTAATATACCTTATCAGAACGGCGCCGTTCACGAATCTCCGGCAGAAACTGACGGAGCTTACTAACGAGGTCGATCATCTGGTCATCGGAGATCCGCGTAGCACTTGAAGATTGTCTTGATCTTCTGTTAGACATTTTCTTGTAAGACTTTGATTGTTTCTTAGGTGTAAACACTACAATGTCGCAAGAAAATGACCCTTAAGCTGTGTAATTTATCACTAGCTCTAGATTAGACAATAGAGAAGAGATGGCGAGGAATAGGGAGAGATAGAAAGGTTTTAATTAACAAGTGAGTTAAATTAATGGGAATGGGAGAGGCTATTAAGCCAACAGATATAGAGGGTTTATGTTTATCCCACAAATATTATATTTTGTCAAGGGTGTAAGAATAGAAAGAGCAACGAAGAGAAAACTGAAATGTAAAGAAACTTAGACATATAAAGAAATTGAGAAAGTGATAAGAGCGACTTTAAATAGGTCAAGGACCAGAGGAGAGCGAGAGAAGAGAGCAAGAAAAGAGAGCAATAAACCTAGACAATGATGTAATGGGAAGAGAAAGAGGATAACCTCTAACTGAAGTCGTTGAAATTATTTATGTAAACCTTTTATTATTACGTTTATATATAGTCACCTACAGGCTAAGAAATGCTTATGTTCTGATTCAGTCAAGATAAGTAACAGGCTTAGTCAAGATAAGTAATCATTTTACTCTTACCATTGCAAAGTGTATACTTATAAATTAGTTTGGGTTTACACTACAACACTAATTATAGTCGTATAAAATCGTAACATTTTTATTTCTAACCAAATATACGACTGTCATCAACATCGTAATTATGTGTAACTTCTCCCAGTCTGCAGCATGTTTAATTATCACTGACAGAAAATCGTAACTAAGTTACAGTCACTGTTAATGTAGATGAGTCGCAATCAGTTGTATATACTGAAAAAAAAAAAAAAATTATACTTATAAAGATAATGTTGACGAAAAAACACATGTTGAATAATGGAGGGATGGTTTTTGGATTATAAATAAAGGATTTAAATCCTGTGTTCCCAAACTGGTGTTTAAGTTGAAGTGGGATTTAAGAGAATTGTTCCATGTTGAGCTAACAATGTGGCCCTTTATGTGCATGTCACTTAAAAGGCAATACCATGTGATGTGGCTTTCTATTTTCATTTCCACCACTTTTCTAAATTATCCCACTTTGTATTAGTATTAAGAATTAGAACTAGTGAAAGATATACAAAGTTCATAGTTGATCATCTTCAAATTAAAAAAAAAATTGTTCCATTCAAGATTATAATATGAAACTCTAAATTTTAAAATCAATAATCCTTATTATTTTTTATTACAGTAAATCGATCAATAATACTTATATATAAAAATATGTACATCGTGCACTCGTAAATTTGTGTATACGTTGTGTGTGTGTGTTTTTAATTTCCGCTGAATCCAATCGCTTAAGCATTACGTCAAAAATATAATCAAGCGTGGACTTGCTTCCGCCTTGCAATTGATAACCCAGAAAAGTAGTCATGATAAGTTCGTCTGCTTCCTAATTTAACTCCTATGTTTTGGAAGCTGGGGTACACTTGATGCTGAACAGCATACATGTCCCATGTGGTTGCTTAAGATCTCGGATTATGCCTCCTTAGATTCTTAATTATGATTACCTCGGGGACACGAGGTACTTTAATTGCGTCCTTTGTGTGTGCATTTTTTACGTAACGTACATAAGTGTCAACAAATTAGGAAAAATACTTCAAATCAACTTAACCATATTTTCTTCTCCAAGTTCAATGGTGTTGGAATTCACATTCCATACAAAAGCAAAATGTCGATCATCAAAATAACTACCACAAAGTTAAAATTAGGGAGAAGTTTGGTATAGTACTTACAAGTATTCTAGTCTCAAAATTTATTTACAGACTTCTTAAAAAAAGTTTATATATTACAGCAATAAAAGATAACAAATAAATACATATGTGAATAGTTCTATTTTCCAATTATTGCAAAGATGTGTAACATGTTAGTCCATGTGGGTTTCACGTACAAAATGTTAGGCCTGTTAGGCTCCACAGTGTTTTTGTCTACAACGATCCCTTTCGATTTTTCCTATCAGTTTTGGTTTACTCATAACTATAATCTAACAAAGTAAGATTTCTCAGCCTTAATAAAAATGAGAAAAGCACCTATATGTAATACTTGACTTGCCCAATGCAACTATTAATACCACTATAATGTAATTTAAATAGTTGGAGTTTCGTATAGTTGTTTACGCTGCGGAAATCAACGTCGTAGTTTTAGTTTTTATTCTTTTACGTCGTAGTTTAAGCTTACGGCTTGCTAAACTGCGTAAGTATAATAAACCGCATGCCATAATTTATACCTAAGAAACGATATTATGGTCCGACAGAATACTTAATGATGTTTAAGCACACTTCACCTACCTATAGCTTTACTCACAACCGATTGGTCAATTTACCAATTAATAATTGCTATAAATCCTTAGACTACTTACAATGGTTGTTTTATCAACTGTTGATAAATTTTAACAACAGTTGATAAGCTTGCAATAGTTTGTTGAAAAACAAAAAAATCTGATGTGGCAAAATCAGTGTTGAAATTTATCAACACCGTTGTAAAACAAAAATGGGTTCATTTTCAGTGACGTGGCAAATATTGATTGGATCAAATTATTAGGTTTCTCTCTCATATATTAATTTCAGCGAAAATAAATAGATGAAGACATGTGTAAGAAACTGATTGAATGCTTATATTTTATAGTTTCTTTCTTCATCTCAATAATTCAACATCAATTATTTTATAAAATTGAAATTATATAAATATATATTTTATATCAAAATTTATCATTTTTCGTACTCTATAAATAGAGACTTGTTTCATTTCATTTGGACACAGAAAAAAAAACTCATCTTTTTACTATATTATTGTTATTATCTCTTATTAAATCTTTGTTTCATCATTAAACATCCAAAAATAGAAATGTTTTATAAATTTGTTTAGTTTTATTTATTTAATTTAATTTGAAATTCTATTTTTATTAATAACATGTTATCACAAAAGAACATATAAAATAGACTAAAAGTATAAATAAAATTAGTGGGGTAGGCTGTTGTAATTTTTTAACAACAAAACCATTGTAGAGAATAAAAATTAAGTGGGTGTTGAATTATGATGTGGAAGAAAGAGAAAATGATGTGTAAGAGAGAGAAGATGATGTGGAGTAAAAATAGGGTGTTGTAAACATGCAACCAATGTACATAGTCTTACACCGACTTCTTCTTACCAACGTTGAATTTTAAGAGGTCTTAGAGAAAATGACGGTGACTTGACATGGCCACAAAGAAAATCATAAGGAGAAGAAATACAGCTTTACTTTCAGGGTTTAAGTTTTCTGGTTAGCAGACAACTGAATCCTTTTCTTTGATCAACGGTTTCAGACTAGTATTCCATATGTTTCATAATATAAAATTGTAAATGTAATTTTGTTTTAAATATAACTTATTTAATATTTTTTTTATTGAATAGTGTGTGGCCAGATTAAATTGGTATATTATATAATTAGATAAATTATACTTATTTATATATTAAATGCTATTTTTGAAGATAAGAGAAAAGAAGAATATAACTTTAATCTTTTACTTTTAAACAATTTATATATTGTAAAAACGAGAATAACTGAAGCATAACTACCTTCTCTAAACTTTGGTTTGGTTATAAATCTACCTAGAACTTGACCCGGACCTCTGCACAAATATTTTATTTAATTTGCCTTCAGCGTGAATTCGTATTTACATGCTTTTATATGTTAACTAGATATGGACTAGTGCGTTGCACGGGTTTTGGTTGATATTTCAGTTTCATAACAGACATAAAAATTAGAAAACTTTCTATTGCAATGTATAAATAATATTTTTTTATTTTGTAATTATCGTAAACCCACATTTTAAAATTAATTTATTAATAATTATTATATAGAAACAAATACTTTTTTAATTTTTTTGTTTACGACTTTAAAAAAAGTAAAACAAAATATTTAAATTATCTTAGTTTAAGTTAAAAAAAAACTTTTGTTTAACACATGTGATAATCTTAAATATATAATTACCATGTGCATGATTATGCTTATTAGAAACTTTGAGTACCAAACTTTATATAAAAAAAACTCATCTTGTAATTACTTATTTTACTAAGNAAAAAACTCATCTTGTAATTACTTATTTTACTAAGAAATTATATTCTGAAACCAATGTTTACTGATTTTGTAATTAACTTAAATCCATATATTTTATTCAACCTTACAAAATTAAGGTTTTTAAAAAAAGGAATACTACAATTAATTGAAACTTGAAAACTTTGAAGAGTCAAGTTTT
>OVBX01003224.1:620-17500 GCA_900406325.1 Erucastrum elatum | reverse complement strand
ATCTTAATTTAGCATTTAACTAAATCATATCTATATTAAATGTTGGTAAAAACAATAAAATTTATAATATTCAATAAAAAAAATAATTTTTAAATATAAATTAAAATTAAAAATTTCTTTCTGCACATGGTGCAGGGAAACACCTAGTTGCATGTATACTTCCATCATAGTGAGAATTATGAGCTGAATTCCATTTTCAACTGGAAGCACATATCCTTTAGCCTTAGATCCAAAATTTGTTTTGACTTTGATCTTTGTCTAACATGTTTGTTAAGGATCTCATATTGGGATGATGATTATTGTTCAAATTGACCAGAAGTATATACATTACTAGGGTCGGTCCGCCCTACGGGCGAGAAATTAAAAAAAAAATCTATTTTATGTGAATTTACATTAATTTTTTGAAGCATCTTTTTAAAAAATTATAAATTGAAAACAATATTAAAAACAAAAAAAAAGAATCTTATTTTTAATAAATAGTTTTAGACTGAATTAAAATGCCAGTAACCTTCATTGTTCTATGAAGAACAATCTAAAACATAATAGGACTAATGATGCCCTTTATGTGCATATAGTTATGCAATGACCATGCCAGAAAAATATATTAAAGAAAAGCTTATATTTTCTAAGACAAAATAACATTTTTAGATAGTTGAAAGCATTCCCTTGAGCAGGGTTCAGATAGCAGACCGAGATGGTTGGCACTTTACAAAGAATGGTAAATACTCGGTTAAATCAGGATATCAAATAGAAAGGGCATATCCAGATAGAGAGAATGGGATAATAGAGTTTGGTCCAACAGTTACAGATCTCAAAGCACACTGTTGGAAAGTGCATTGTCCACCAAAGATGAAGCACTTTCTGTGGCAGTTGTTGACGGGATGTATAGCTGTTAGGAAAAATCTAAAAACCAGAGGTCTAAAGGGAGATATTGGATGTGATAGATGTGGCGCAGCTGAGGAATCTATAAATCATGTATTTTTTGAATGCCCACCAGCGGTTCAGGTTTGGGCCCTATCAAGGATCCCTTCGCATCCAGATTATTTTCCAGGACAATCCTTGTTTACGAATATGGATTATTTATTCTGGAGAATTCAACCCATATTGGAAGATCATCATTTTGCGTGGATACTTTGGTACATATGGAAAGCAAGGAATAATAAAGTGTTCAGTAATTTGGACATTGACCCACGGGAAACTCTAAAATTGGCAATGTCTGAATCAATACTCTGGTCAGACGCACAACAGACTATAATACGAAAGAATCAAGTTACAGAGGCATCTGTGTCGGTATTACCAGTTAGAGCGGGACGATGGTGTTTTACAGATGGATCTTGGAAATTGGGAGACAAATTCTCCGGACAGGGATGGTATAGCACTCTGGAAGGATTTGAGGGCTTATTGGGAGCTCGAAATACAAGGGCAAGTCAATCACCATTGCACACGGAAATAGAGGCTCTTATATGGGCAATGGAATGTATGAGGAATTTACGGCAATATAATGTTACTTTTGCAACGGATTGTTCTCAATTGGTGAAGATGGTTTCGGAACCAGAAGAATGGCCGGCTTTTGCAACTTACTTAGAAGACATTAGGAGTCTCAAGAGAAGTTTTCACAGCTCAGAGATTATTCATATATCAAGGACGCAAAACATTAAGGCGGACAGCTTGGCACGCGGTGTGAGGCAACAGACGTCGTTTACCGTCCATATAGATACAGAGCAACCTCCCTGGTTTACAGAGTCCACATGAGTCTGTAACACTGTCGACAAAAAAAAAAATAACATTTTTGCTACTGTGAATAGCTTGGTCTGTGTATGTTTTAAATAAAATGTGATAGTTTCATACTTCAACCTTCTACCACTCTTTAAATTTTTTAAACGGCATGTCATCATTAAATAGGGTTTACTATTAGTTGGAGCCTTATTAATACTGTGGAAACTTGCGTTATGAATTAACAATATATTAAAATTAAATGATAATATTGCATGGATGTTTTTTTCTGAAAAAAAGTGCATGGATGTGTTTTTATAGAACCCATGCGCGTATGTAAGCAATAGCTTATGCTGCAGATGCGTGTTCTTATTTTGCAAAATATATTGTACCCCTGGTGTATTAATACATTGAAATAAAACCTTTTACCGTACAAAGGGAAGCGTTCAAAAATTTTCAAATATCAGAGAGTGTTCGTTTATTCAAATAGCTAAGTAGGAGTATTATAGATAATATTAGGGTCTACCCGTACGTAGATTTATATCAGTTGTGTTTTCCAAAATTTGAGTCTGGATTTTCTTTTCCAGTGATATTGGAATACAAAACTTGTACTTGGGTGGCTATCTAATGGTGCAGAGAGTTCATGTTTAGTGTAGTAGTAGTGATTTGATGATCTTGAAAGGGTTGATGGCGAACATCTAGAGTTTCAGATTTAGATAAAGTGTTGGTTTCTCTTCAGCCTCAACAATGTGGACGTCGCTCAGGCTTTGGTAAGCGTCAGTTGTTGTAAACCAACTTAGTCTTGCAGGCTGGAGTGCCAAGGAAAGATTCAAAACCAACTTAGTCTTATCTCTCTCTTTTGGACAACTATCAATCCTTTTTTGAACTTCATGAATCTATATATCTTTCAAAGTGTGATTTTTGCAAAAGAGATATAGATTCAGCTGGTTGTCTAATTTTTTTTTGGTTTTATATGTTTGAGAGATTGCTTTTGGATGATGTTACAAGTTGGTATTGAAGTTGGATGTTTTATTTATGTTGTATCGTCGCTGAATGCTTGATTTTGCAGGTGAAAACATGGGTTTAATCGAGAAAATCGATGCTAACCGAAGAAATTGACATTAACCGAGAAAATCGAAAATACTCGAAATACCCGATATTAACCGATAAATCGATTTTTCAAAAAATTAAAATCGGATTTTGGTTATTTTCAGTATAAAACAGAAAACCGAAAAAACCGATAACCGAACCGAACTGAACCGATTTACAATTTGGTTATCTTCAGAATTATTTTCAAAAGCATCGGTTAACGGAAAACTGGAAAATCGGTTCGGTTCGGTTTCTGAAAACCGAACTCGCAGGGCTAATTTAATTCATGGATGCACCTTTGGTAATAAAAATTAAAAGACGTAAAAAAGGGATCGAACGTGGGAGGATATGGGTGCACAAACTACAGTAAAATCTCTATAAATTAATAATGTTGGAACTACACCAAAATTATATATTTTTTTAATTTAGAGAGATATTAATTTATCGAGATACTAATTGAACCAAAAATTCAATTTGGGACTATGAAATAATATTAGTTTATAGAGATTTTTAGTGCATATTAATTTATCGATTATTAATTTATAGAGGTTGTACTGTATATTTTACCATATGAACTAACAAACTTTTGATGTTTTTACATACAAAACTTAGAATTTTAAAATAGTTGTGGGTGCACTTGCCCTCACATCCTACAGCCTAGCTTCGCCACTGCACTGTTCTGAGGTTGAGATTGAAGAAAAGATGGCTGTATTAAGGAGTCCATTTAAAAAAAAATTTGAGAAAGCGTTGTGATGAGAATGATTAACTCTCTCACTTTCATATAGAAGTCATAGTTGTATTTATAATATCGATTGCCCCCGATCTTTAAAGCGTGAGGGTGAATTAAATGATTTATGCGTTCAATTTTGTATTCATATTGGACTATTGCAGTGATTAACTTTAAAGATGTGTGTTAATAACTTCTAAAAATATTTGTTTAACTTTGGTAACAAAAATATTGTTACAAGGTAAATAGTGGGCCGTTTTCTAGAGCCCACGAAATGGGTATACGTGTTTGAAATGAGTATACGTGTTTGATGGTGATTTAAATATGTCAACCGAGTTTTTAGATTTTTTTTGTTCAAGTTTTAGATTAATTAATTAAAGATTCTTTAACGTGGGATTTACCCAATGACTAACATTACGGGCAACATTACAGATCTCCCATAAAAACGTTCGGCCTTTGAGAGGCATGAGTACACCTCACGCGCGACTATAGTTTTCTCTCTAAATCAATATCGCCTTCGCCTAGGGTGGAGATACAGAGGTCGCATCTCACCGGTGGTCATTGTGGATTCTCTTCTTGGTCTCTGAGCATCAGGCGGAGACGGTAACCCGGTAGCTCTTCTCTTCCCCTCTTGATGAATCGGACGGGTTATGTGAAGCGGAGGACCCCTACGATGGCTCTAGCTCCTGGTGGCTCGTCGGAAGTATACATTGAATTATGAAGTTATCAAGACCAAGGTTTTAGGAGTAGATTAAGTTTGTTCTGTTTTGATAAGTTTGTTTCGGTTTTGATAAGTCTTCCGAGTATCTTGGAGACTCATGATTTTTAGGATCTCAGCTATTGCCATTGCATCTATTTAAGACCTTTGTACGTTTTCATTTAATAAGATCTCAGAGCTTTCAGATACATTTGTTCTTTCTTGAGTTTGCTAGATCCAACAAGTGGTATCAGAGCTTGTGTTTGATTATTCAAGTGTTAGAAAAAGAATGAGTGAAAAAGAATCATCCTTGAACATTCCCAAGTTTGACAGAGACTATGAACATTGGGCGATGTTGATGGAGAATTTGCTTCGCTCAAAGGAGTGGTGGCAGCTTGTTGAAATGGGAATGGTTCAACCAGAGGCCGGTGTGGAGCTGACTGAAGCTCAGAAGAGTGAGCAATTGGAGTCAAAGCTCAAAGACCTAAAGGTGAAGAATTATCTCTTCGCTTCCATTGACAAGACGATTCTCAAAACCATAGCGAAGAAGGAGACGTCGAAGGACATATGGGAGTCGATGAAGGTGAAGTATCAAGGCAACAAGCGTGTAAGGAGTGCACAAGTGCAAAGGCTTCGGAGAAATTTCGAAGTGTTGGAGATGAAAGAAGGAGACTCAATCAATGAGTATTTCTCGAGAGTCATGGTAGTCGCCAACGACATGAGGAACCTTGGAGAAGACATGCCGGATGACAAGATTGTGGAGAAGATTCTACGCATTCTGGTGGAGAGATTCACATACATTGTGTGTGCCATTGAGGAGTCGAAAGACATTAAGGAGCTCATTGTTGATGAGTTACAAAGTTCCTTACTGATGCATGAGCAAAATCTCAGTAAGCACACTGGAGATGAGCTTGCGTTGAGAATGGAAGGATGAAGGGGCTTTGGTGGATATGCTCAAAGAGGTGGAAACCGTGGTGGTAGAGGTGGATATGGGAGAGGAAGAACGTCTGACAAAAGCAAGATTGAGTGCTACAAATGTCATAAGATGGGACACTTCAAAAACGAATGTCCAAGTTGGGAGAAAGGCGCCAACTATGCTGAGTTAGAAGAGGATGTGTTGCTCATGACGCAGACGGTTGAGGAACCTGATCAAGTATGGTACTTAGACTCAGGATGCAGCAATCATATGTGTGGTGTCATGGAGTGGTTCACTGGTTTTGACAACACTTTTCGTCAACAAATCAAGCTTGGTGATGATAGAAAGATGATGGTGGAGGGAAAAGGAAACCTGAGGCTTGAGATCAATGGAACCACTCAGATGATATCATCAGCTTACTATGTTCCTGGGCTAAGGAACAATCTTCTAAGTGTTGGGCAACTACAACAGAAAGGGCTAAGAATAGTGATTGAAGATGATATATGCGAGATATGGCATAAGCAACAGAAGAGGCTTCTCATGAAATCAGTGATGTCTACAAACCGGATGTTCGTTGTGAAGGCAAGAGTGAGAGAACCAAGAGAGGAGTTGCAGCTGAACCAGACACAAAGCTCCGGGGAAGAGACAGAGGAGCTATGGCATAAGAGGTTTGGCCACTTAAGCCATACTAATCTACATGTTTTGGCTGATAAAACAATTTTTGACGGTCTGCCTAAGATAAATAAGGAAGAAGCAGTGTGTGAGGTCTGCATGAAAGGCAAGCAGAATAGTGAGGCAATACCGAAACAGAGCGTGTGGAAGGCAAGTCGTGGTCTTGAGCTAGTACACAGCGACATATGCGGTCCCATATCCCCAATATCAGAGAGTGGAAAAAGATATATATTCAATTTTATTGATGATTATAGTCGCAAGTGGTGGACTTACTTTCTTGTAGAAAAATCTGAAGCTTTCAGAGTTTTCAAGGAGTTTAAAAGTGCTACAGAAAGAGAGTCTGGTAACTTGTTAGCTTGCCTAAGAACTGACCAAGGAGGAGAGTGCAATTCAAAGGCGTTCAAGGAGTTCTGCACCGAGCAAGGTATCAAGAGGCAACTGACTGCGGCGTACACACCTCAGCAGAATGGAATTGCAGAAAGGAAAAATAGAAGTCTCATGAACATAGTAAGATGTATGCTGTTTGGAATGAAGGTGCCGCTGAGATTCTGACCAGAAGCAGTCCAATATGCAGTTAACATACTCAATCGAAGTCCAACAAAAATCCTTGGCAACGTGACTCCAGCAGAGAAATGGAGTAATCACAAACCGTCGGTGAGCCATTTGAGGGTCTTTAGATGCACAGCCTTTGCGCTTATACCATATGAGAGAAGGGTGAAGTTAGATGAGAAAAGTATGAAGTGTGTGATGTTTGGTGTTAGCAAAGAATCGAAGGCTTACAGATTGTATGATCCAAACCTGAAGCGGATCATCATCAGTAAGGATGTCAAATTTGATGAGAAGAAGGAGTGGGACTAGGAAGAGAAGGTTGAGGAAGATAAGTTTGTCGAGTTCAGTGAAGATGATGAAGTAAATGAAGTACGGAACGAGGAAGCAGTAGCAGAAGAGAATGTTGGTAATGATGACACAGTAGCAGCGCCAACAGCCACAGAGGTGAATCCAGCAGAAGAAAGCTCTACTACGGAGACAAGTAAAACTGGGAGAAGTAAGCAGAGACCTGCATGGATGAGGGATTATGTGATCGAAGACAGAAACATGATAACAGAAGAAGATGATGACGAGATGCTAGATTGTGCGGAGATGATGGCTATGTTTATCGATGTAGATGACCCGGTGAAGTTTGAGGAAGCGGTGAGACAAGAACGGTGAAGAAAAGCTATGGAAGAAGAGATCAACTCCATCGAGGCTAATGACACATGGGAGCTGGTGGAATTGCCTGCTAGCACGAAGGTAATAGGAGTTAAGTGGGTCTACAAGACTAAACTTAACGAGAAGGGAGAAGTAGACAAATTTAAGGCGAGATTGGTGGCTAAGGGGTTTCACCAGACACATGGAGTGGATTTCTATGAGGTGTTTGCACCTGTTGCTAGATGGGATACAATTCGAATGATACTTGCAGTTGCAGCACAACGAGGGTGGCTGGTGTTTCAGCTTGATGTAAAAAGCACTTTCTTGCATGAGAAGCTTGATGAGGATGTGTATGTGGAGCAGCCGCTTGGTTTTAAAGTAGATGGTGCTGAGAACAGAGCTTACAAGTTGAAAAAAGCTCTATATGGCCTAAAGCAGGCACCAAGGATTTGGTACAGCAGAATTGAGAGCTACTTTGTCTCGCAAGGGTTCAACAAGTGCTATTGTGAGCACACTTTGTTTGTAAAGGCTGAAGGCGAGACCATAATCATCGTAAGTCTATACGTAGATGACTTGATCTACACAAGTAACTCAATGCGTATGAATGAGAAGTTTAGGAAGTCTATGGAGAAGGAGTTTTCTATGACTGATTTAGGATTGATGAAGTATTTCCTAGGAGTGGAGGTGGTTCAAGATAGGCATGGAATCTTCATCAACCAGAAGAAGTACGCTGCTGAAACACTACTACGCTTTGGACTGAGCCAATGCAATTCAGTTAAGAATCCAACAGTTACAGGTTTGAAACTGACAAAGGAGGGTTCAGGACAGAGTGTGGATCCAACGGAGTTTAAGCAGATTGTCGGAAGCTTGAGATATCTTACTGCAACAAGACCAGATCTCATATATTCAGTGAATCTTGTAAGCAGATACATGGAGAAGCCGTCTGAGCAGCATATGTTAGTAGCAAAGCGGATTTTGAGATACATTCAAGGCACGATGGAGTTTGTAATACAATACAAACGCGAAGGAGAAGCGGTGGAGTTGGAAGGCTTTGTGGACAGTGACTACGCAGGAGACAGTGATGATAGACAGAGCACATCTGGTTACATCTTTATGCTAGGAGGAGGCGCAGTCTCGTGGTCTTCAAAGAAACAGCCTACTGTGAATCTGTCAACAACTGAAGCTGAGTATGTCTCTGCAGCAAATGGAGCCTGTCAAGCTGTGTGGATGAGAAATATACTTGAAGAGATTGGGTTTTCTCAGGAGGGAGTGACAACACTCTGGTGTGATAACAGCTCTGCAATCAAGCTGTCGAGAAATCCTGTTCTACATGGAAGGAGCAAGCACATTCACTTCAGGTTTCATTTTATTCGTGAACTTGTGAACGATGGAGTAATCAACTTGGAGTATTGTTCTACACAAAATCAGTTGGCCGATATCATGACTAAGCCGGTTAAGCTGGATGTGTTCGAGAGACTTAGGAGTGCTATGGGAATCTGTCTGAAGTTAGAGTAAACTGAAGAACAGAGTGTTTTCAGTTTACGGGAGGGTTTGAAGTATGAAATTATCAAGACCGAGGTTTTAGGAGTAAATTAAGTTTGTTCTGTTTTGATAAGTTTGTTTTGGTTTTGATAAGTCTTCCGAGTATATTGGAGACTCATGATTTTTAGGATCTCAGCTATTGCTATTGCATCTATTTAAGACATTTGTATGCGTACGTTTTCATTTAATAAGATCTGAGAGCTTTCAGATACATTTGTTCTTTCTTGAGTTTGCTAGATCCAACATACCTCTCCCTGTTTTGAGACGACGGGGAGGCAAACAGAATCTGCGTAGTCAGACGTCGAAGGCTAGTGGTCTGCTCCGACAGTTGAGTTTTTGTGTTTGGTGACAATTAGGGTTTGGTGTGGGATGGCGGTTCCCTTCGTGTGTTTCTATCCGGACGGTCGCGGCTCTTAACCGCCTAGATGAAAGGGAGGAGGCGGTCTCTCGTACTTAGACGATTAGGGTTTGGTGTCGAGTCTTTGTACAAAGTCGACGTCTATGGTCACGGAGACAACTCCGAAGGCAGATGGTGGCGTATCTAGGGTTGGGATTGGACACCTGGCCTTTGCGATTTACCGGAGCTGGTGGGTATTGCTTGTCTTCAACCAAAGGTTAGGAATTGTGTAAGAACCACCTGGATCATAACAAAAGAAATACAAACGAAAAAAAGAACCACCTTTGGATCAAAACAAAATCTCATATTATGCAAATCGTAAACCGCCAGAAGACTGGAAAAAGAAAGTAATTGTGGTTGTTAAGAATCTGCTTGGTTTCGATGGAGTCACCTGCATCGACGAAGAAGTCGAGAGGTGCAGGAGGAAGGAGAGTATTTCCAAGTCTGTTGAGGATGGTCTCCAGTTTCCTTGTTCTTCGAAGAAGGGTAGTTATGCGATCTGGTGCTCTCGTCTAACCTCTCCACCGTTCTTGAGTAGCTTGATACTGAGGTTAGTCTTAGGTCTTTGAAAACTCTCCACTTATTTGTAGTAACTGATCAAATCAATCTCGGGAAGTTTTTTAGAGTGTTTATGATTTGAGAAAAAATGAACTGGTGAATTCCGAAGGGAGAAACTCACATATTTATACTTGTAAGATTCACTGAAGGAATAAAGATGTGGATATATTAAATGTGATATCGTGTTAGTGGGAAGTCGGTGAGGGTGAATTACGATGATTGAATGCACCAAAGTTTTGGGCTTAGTTTAATAACTTGAAAGTCCAATTAACAAATCATGTAAGGCTTCAATACTAATCAATTGTTGCAGGTGATATGTTGGAAAATATATGAAGCCCATAAATAAAAACCGATTACGATTTGAGAAAATAAAACTGAGTCTGCTGCCACGCGTCGTACCTACAATTTCTGAATTAGTGACTTGGATGCTGAGGTGTGTTAAGGAGGAGAGATTAAATCCTCTTTTATATATAAAGATATTTGTTTACCCCTTGGATGGTTCTATTTGTTTATGCTTAGTCCAAGAGTTAATTAATTAACCTTTCCAAACTTACAATTACAGTGGTATTTGCGTAGTGCTGCCAATAGTCTCCATCTTTATATAAGAAGCTGATACTCTATTAGTCATTGATATGTATTTTAAGATTTCTTGGTCTAGCTGACAGATTCTAGGTACGTTCCTAACTTGAATTTTCTTCAATAGATCTGATAAAATCTTAGGAGCATCATTAGAATACAAATATGACATCATATATTTCCTGATTAACAACATGCCTATAGGAGCCATGATTTTACCATACTGTTTCATGAATTTTAGATAGTGAACAATGAATCAGATTCCATATGAATTATCTGCGAAGTGATTTTGTCACATGTCGTCGTTACAATCATTCTCGTCAAAACAATGATGACATGGCTACTAAAAAAATATGACATATCTTCCGAAAAATTATGACATAGACACTTACATTTAATATTAACTTTTTTTGGTAATATTTTTAAAATATGGCAATAACTCATATATTACATTAAGTGTTTATTTTTATTTTGGATTTTTTTTAGAATATGGTAATAACTCATACATCATCTATAAAATAAACTAGATCTTGACCCGCACAACTGTGCGGGTGCATGTTTTACAATATATATCTATTATATACAAAATTTAGAAATTTAAAATTTTATGATTTCAGTTTTACTATTTTTTTTATTGTTTATGCTACGTATTTTATGTTGTGTAATATGAGTGTCCGTAAAATAATGCAAACCGTAAATACTATATTAAGAATTTTACAAATATATATATATATATATATATATATATATATACTTTATGTAATTTAATATTTTTAACTTATTAATAATGTATCATTCTTAAATACACAGAATAACTCATGAGTGAATAACTTATAATCATAATGTATTTGCTAAATTATATATCAAGACATTTTGAGAAAAATATTTAAAATATATGAAAACAAAAAGTAACAATATGAAATTTATATTATATAGATTATATTTTGTTCTTTATTTATTCAAAAAAACTCTTAAAATGAAACTATAAATAATTCTAATAAATTTCTTTAATAAATTAATAACAATCATATAAAGCCTAAAAATAAATATTAATTGTATTTTAGGCCATAATGATCTATGATTAATGTTAAGCCCATTATTTTTTAGTATAGTGTTATCTATGTTTCCAAACAACATTATATTTTTTACTACTATCATTGTTTCCAAACAACTCTAAAGTGTACTTCAGCTTTAATAAGATATATATATATATATTCATATATAACATTTTAAATTTCAAAATATTTGTTTTCTTTCTTTTTATAATTATACAATTTGTATTACTAAACCTTCTAAAAATTGCTACAATTTTTAAAAAAATTAAACTTCTAATCGTAAGATCATTAGTTTCTAATATATATATAAATTTTATAAGTATTGTTTAGTTTAAATTTTTGAGAATTATACAATTTTATAGAATTTTTATTAGTTTTATACAAATTGATTTAATATATTTAAAAATAAAAATAAATTAAAAAATCCATCTAAGATTATAATTAAAATATATACATATTTTTTTAATATAATTTTGAATAAAAAACTATTTTCTCTTAATTTATTATTTAGCTAAATTGTATCTATATTAAATATTAGCAAAAAACAATAAAGTTATAATATTAAATAAATATATTTTTGAATATAAGTTAGATTTAAAAAAGATATTTCTGCACATAGTGCAGGAAAACACCTAGTTCATATGGTTTTGGCAAAGTTCCGTCAATGACATTCCATTTTCTTAGATTCTAAAGCAATGTTCATCACAAACTTCCAACTATTGTAATTAATTCGATCTGTCTAAGGTATACTATGAGAGCTATCTATCCAGATTTGAGGAGATGATATGATCCATGAATAGCTGTAGTTGTGGTGATAGATAGCTCTCATAGTCGATTCCATGACTTATATCATTTTATTACGATGTCTTTATATTTAATATTCTAGTTTGTGAGATTGTGATCGTGCAACGTAAAATATACGTGCGTGTGTAGTTCATAAGTTGACTTTGGTTTCTAGCTGTGTTCATGTATAGCTTATAATAATACCTTTATATGTTACTTAATGGCCAGGTGGCCCAGGTCTAGACTCTATTACTCTCCCGTAAATGTCTCCCTTGGAGCTGTAAAGAGGCAAAGAGAAGAATCCAACCCCCGAGCCAAGAATATAAGTCATTGACGTCAGCCATATCAATGTTGGATTCTTCTCTCTGCCTCGTTGCAGCTCTAGCCTCTAAGGAGACAATATTTAGTTATCCATCAACGAGGATGCAGCTTTTGAAGGCTTATTCACTCTATGAATACTTTAATTTGATATTCTCATTCAATTATATATAATATAAAAATGATGTTTAGGGTTTCAGGAGTTATTACTTAACAAAAAAAAGTAATAGGAGTTATCCTACAAAATAAAATAAACGTATATTATATAAATCCGATATAGTGAAATTATTCACATGTGACTCACTCTTTATGAATTTGGTCTCGTCTAGAACATGATGCCTCCCGCATCTTGGGCTTCTGTTTTTCACTGGCTACAAAATCACATCTATGCCGCTATGCGGCTAGACTCCTTGAACGAACATCATATCACATCATCAATCATCATCTATGTACTCCAGGCAGAGCGTAATAAAATGATGCATGGCACATGATTTTGCAGGCCGTACCTCTCCATTCATGACTGTCAAGCAACAACACACTATGTTTATATAAGGTCCTTTGCAACCTAAAATGTTGTCATCTTTTTGGCTCATTCAGTAATTAACATCCGATAAATGAAAATAAAATAATAATAATAAAGAAAAAAATATGTTTTGAGTTCTCTTTTTCTTATATATAGAATATCCCAAATACCAAGTCTAATACATCTGTTGTAGGATGTATGAAGTTGCTAGTGGGACAGCACTTGACATAGACATGTTTACAATATATTGCTTTGGAAAAATTGTCTAAATATACGCCTATTTGAGATAAATTTATGTTCGTGGCACATCTATATGTTTTTGACACATTTGTTGAACTCTTTGCAAAAAGATAGCTTCATTTTATTCAGTTATCGTTACTTATGAAAACCCTTTCTTAGTACTTATGTTGATATATAGAAGTGTTTGACAAGAATTTGGTGCGTGATAATACGAGATGTATCCTACAAGGCTACAACATGGACATAGTGTCTATCTTTCTATAATTTGGTATATATTAAACTAACGTTGACTCGAGATATGCCATCCATGTTATCTTTCTGTAGTTTTATATGACATTTTAATTATAGAAGATGTCCACACCACACGCAAACTTGTATATATCTTATTTCACATTTGTTAAGATAGTAACACAAGACATTCGAAAAATGACTTCCTCAGAGTTGCAAAGAGCCATAGAGAACCCAGTTCTTGAGCTCAAAATTGTATCAGCCAGTGATCTCAGCCATGTCGATGCGACTGACAAGATGGACGTATACGCCGTCGTTTCAGTTCACGGCGAAGCTATTCACAAGACACAAACGGCCAAAACACCCATCGACTACGACGGTGGTTTTAATCCGACGTGGAATCATACCGTTAAGTTTCCATGCAACGAAAAAGCAGCCCGTGAAGGCCGGTTAACCCTCAAGGTCGAGTTATTTAACTATTGGCTCGAACGGAAGGATGACCTTTACCTAGGAGAAGTCAACGTCTCGGTTCAGGAACTTTTTGCCTCAGATCCACGGCCGTCTGGAAACGGTAACGTCCATAAAATGAAGTCTATGACTTGCCCTATCCAACTCACAGAAGAAGGAAGTACCAACGGAAGGCTGTGCCTCTTGTACCGGTTTAAGCCATTGCCGGTTGATGATTCTTATCCTCCTGTGCCGCAGGATCATTCCCTATCCATTGGTCAACCCGTTTATCCAAACCCGGAACCAGCAATATCAGGTCAGCCTGTCGTATTTTCCCCTCGGTTTCAAACCACCACGACCAAACTGATCCTTGAGATTGTGATCAAGTTTGCCAAAGACATTGAAGATGTCAACGCCTTCTCGGCTATGGACGTGTATGCTTCAGTTGCGATCCTTAAAGATAGGAAAGTTAAGGATAGGATCAATACCCCTGTCGCTTTCTCAGCAAATACAAACCCTAAATGGAACCAAACGATTAAGTTTTCACTCGATGAGAATTTAGCTCAAGAAGGGCGTTTGATGCTCCTTGTGGAACTAATGAGCCACAGGCCTTTCCTTGGTGATAAGGAAATCGGATTCGTCAGACTTCCAATGAAACAGCTATTAGGCTCAAACCCTCCAGCCAGTGGTGATGCTAATGGTATGAAGTTGGAAACGCACGCTTTGACGGGTCCTTACGGGAAAAAGGGTGTTGTGAGCTTCACGTATAGGTTTCTTGCGGAACAACTTAGGGCTTCAACGGTCCCAACACCGTCCACAACATCCCAACCATATATCATGTATCTACCGGTCTCGCCTCATTCATACGCGTCATCAGATCCAATACAGTTGACCTCAAGTTATGTGACTGTTCAACAAGGTACAAATGCTGCGCCGAGTAACGGACTAGTACCAATATATATGTCGCCTCAATATCAATCACATGGATATCAACAATATTCACCACGAAATTCACAGCCACCACCACAACATTCGCAGCTTAAACCACTGCCTCAGCAGCCGTTCTCTCAATCACTGCAGGATACACAAGAAGCATAAAACTTGTTGCACCCGTCCACATTATTGCGTGGAAAATAAAATGATCTCAGTTTGATGTGTTTTTTTAAATGCTTGGACTAATTTTCCTTCTTTTACTTTCAACTCATTTGTGTGGTTCCTCATCTCTCCATTATCTTGAAACTTAATACATTACGTTCCTTAGATTACTCCATTTTAAAATTTTGCCAAAAGATTTTTTTTTTTAGGAAGGGCCTTCAACCAGAATTTTTCCATCACTCTTTTTCATGACATTTTGACTTTTTTTTGTAACAGATGATATTTTGACATTTCCTGCTTGATCTTTTCACTTTCATTTTTATGAATAAAACTTAGGTTCACCCCTGTGGTGAATTCTTAAATTCACCTCAACCCTCTACACCAATTAAATTGCCATGTAGGATTAGTTAAAAATAATTAAAAAATAAGGAAAACATGAAAACTAAAAGAACGTGATCTCTTTCTTCTTCATCTCTACAGAGAAAATATGAAGCTTTGTTTGTCAAATTTAAATCTTCAATTCTATAATTTCAAATCCAATTTTGACCTTAACTTCTCGGAATCAAATCAAATCATGTTCTCTTATGAGATAGATAAACAATTATTTACATCAATTTTTAAACCCTAAATCATAAACTCAAATCGTAGATCCTAAATCCAAACCATAAACTCTAAATACAAATCATATTTAGATGTATTAGGTTTGGGTTTAGGGTTTACAGTTTGGATTATGGTTTACAGTTTGAGTTTATAGTTTATAATTTGGGTTTGGGTTTAGGGTTTACAGTTTGGGTTTAGGGTATAGGATTTGGATTTAGGGTATATAATTGTATTTGAAAACACAAAATTGAGATTCAAAAAGCTCGACAACCAAAACTTCAGNTTACAGTTTGAGTTTATAGTTTATAATTTGGGTTTGGGTTTAGGGTTTACAGTTTGGGTTTATGGTATAGGATTTGGATTTAGGGTATAGAATTGTATTTGAAAACACAAAATTGAGATTCAAAAAGCTCGACAACCAAAACTTCAGTTTTTTTTTGTGTGAGAGATGAAGAAGAAGAAGACGGCATTTTTTTTTCTTTACTTTTTTTTTTCTTAAAAAAATTATTTCTTTTTTCACTAATCCTACGTGTCACTTTAATTGGTGTAGAGGGTTGAGGTGAATTAGAGAATTCACCACAGGGGGTGAACCCAATTTTTATTCATATATGAAGTTTATGTTAGTCATTTTCTTGTTCTCTTTCCTTTTGTTTGTGTGGAACGGTTCGTATGAGTGATAGTGTCAAACCACTTGAAACAGAAATGGGTACACATCTGATATTTTTCATGATGCGCTTTTTAATATTACTGTATGTATGTAATATAAAAATTTTGGATTTTGGAAGTGGGCCCTCCCCTCTCAAGACATGCATATTATCACTTTTGAGAAAAAAAAATAAATGTCCACAAATTTGATCCAGCTATATATATAATTTCCAATACTATAGAAAGTTTACCAATTTCTAAAAGTGCATGTTGAACTTATAAATACCTGCGGTAAATTATATATACATGACCTCAATTTGATTTAGGTCTGTTCAAGGGGGACAAAATAATATTTTATTGTCCATTATAATTTTTAACGCTGCTTAATTATATTATTCTAAACTATGAAAATAATCGAATCGGTACTTTTACAATCAATAATATTATAAATCTAATAAGAATTCACGTTTGATTACATATCTTATAAACTGTTTTATATGAAGATTTTTAATATTCTTTATGTCATGTTGAGGATCTCATGCAAATATTTTTTTCATTAATTTGCATAAACTCAAGCACTTTTAATGTGGAAACATTAATAACATTTTTATCAAACCAGTGAATAAAGGGTAATTCATTATCATTTTTGTTTGAGATCTTTTTTACTTGCAATTATATTTTTTCTTGAATTTTAATAACAAATATGTTTATGGTTGTCACTAAATTAAAGTATTATTTATGGTTGTATTTTAGAAGCATACATTTCACTCATATAAACCACTAGGTTACATGTCTACCGGTGATTAGATTTTAAAAAAAAATTGTGAGGATTTTACAATAAAAGAAATTTACTTTTTTTTCCGTCAAAAAA
>OVBX01003223.1:0-17513 GCA_900406325.1 Erucastrum elatum | reverse complement strand
TGGAGCTGTGGCATGGCAGTCAAGGCTGCAAAAGTGCGTTGCACTATCTACCACTAAGGCAGAGTTCATTGCTGCAACTGAAGCTTGTAAAGATTTGTTGTGGATGAAGAACTTCTGTGAAGAGATCGGTTTCAAGCAAGAAAAGTATGAGCTGTTTTGTGATAGTCAAAGCGCTATTTGTCTCGGGAAGAACTCTACATTTCATTCAAAGTCTAAAGACATTCAGAGAAGGTATCATTGGATACGCGATGTGGTTGCTTCCAAGGAAGTGGAACTTGCAAAAGTTCATACGGATGATAATGGAGCTGATATGATAACAAAGTCTTTGCCGAGGGGGAAGCTTGAAGTATGTCTAGGGATAGCCGGAATGGTTGTTTCCTCCACCTAGTCGGAGGGGGACTTTGTTGGGTTCCTTCTAGATGGAGGAAACCCAATGGGTTTGGTTGGTGATAACCAAACTTGGTGATGGGCCGTTGGTATTAGTCCATGAGATTAGTATTGGGCCTTAGAGGTGATTAGGGTTAATGAGACACATATATAAAGTCTCTTAACCTAATGGTTTGCAGTAGCAGAGTAATCAGCAGACATAATACAAGAAAAGAGAAGAGTACTCAAGAAGACTCTTGACACAAAAAAGAGAGAAGGAGAGAAGAAGGCAGATTTCGTCTGGGTTTGTCAAGACAGGTTTGGAGGGTCAAACGGATCCTGATCGGGCTGATATTTTGTGGGAAGCTTCTTCAGTCAGTGGGTTAAAGGTTCACCGAAGGGATTTGGATTCTAACGGTTGGATTTTCTGTTGTCTGGGTTTTGGTGAAGCTGGTCGTCACAGTTCTTCAGCAGTGCTGTCTTGAGTGTTTGGTAAATCCGACGGTGAGATCTTCTCTGATTGAGCTGAGATTTGGCAGAGGTATTGTTGACTTGTTCATCTTGGATTTGTACAGTGGGATTAGTCTCTGGTTGCCGGAATCCGTGTGAGTTGAGGTCGTTTGGTTGCTGCCGGTTTTGAAGCTTTGTGTTGCTCTCTTCTTGTTGTTGTTCTTGTGTTGGAGATAGTTTTTTGAAGCTAGTGTCTCTGTTCTGTTCAGGTTGTTGAATAGGGAAGACGTGGTTGTACTCACATATATTTATATAGTGGATTGTTGAGTGGACTACGGTCCCGTGGTTTTTTCTTCTCACATCGAAGAGGTTTTCCACGTTAAAATTGCTTGTCTCATTTAGTTATCGCCTATATCATATCCTGCTATCGTCGAAGTATTTCTTTCACAGGTTCTCACAAGGTCAGGGGAAACACGACCGTTGTATTCCGCTGCGCCGTTTCCCGCTCTCTTATTTCCCCAACAGTATTTGGTCAAATTTTGGTTCATGCATGGACTTTTTTTTATGCATGGACATCTTGAATATCTGGTAGAACTTAGTTCATGCATGGGCTTATTATCATTTCGTACAATAAGAGTTGGGCTCTAAAACTGAGCCTTTCGCTCGATACGTTATGCACTTATGCTCACAAAGAAAAACATTCGTATATGAACAGAAACAAAACAACAAGTGGAAAACAAAAACAAAACAATACTACTAACGGTAAGGAATTTACAGAAGTAAAATGTATATATAAATCTTCATAAATCTATTAGAGTTACCACTAGCATATTATTTGTATGTTTTAAAACCAATAAAAACAATCAGGTAAAATATTTGAATATCGATTTGTAGACCTTTTTTACCAGGAAAATAATAATTGAAAAAACAAGAATGAGATAAACATCGAGGACAACAAGCAAAGAGTGTCAGTAATATAATTCACATAATGCATCGAGCCATATGAGAAAATTGACAAGTTGCATTTAATAATTTTTCCAGCACTTTGCAGAGAGGTCCAGTGCTCTGTATTTTCTCTCCTATCTGACACCTTTTTGTACCCTAAGTTTCATCTATTTCCGATTTCGACCCCTCTTTTTAACATCTTGACACAGACAACACCTCAGTCTTTTCTCTAATGGGACCTATAACACACAATAAAAAGTAGAAACGACCTTCACTTCTGACTTCTGATCACGAAGTTGGATCCGTACCGTACATACCCAGAATCCCTTGGCCTTGATCAATTATTACGCAAACCTTTTATTTTTCACCATGAAATCTATTTATTTACCTCTCTCTCTCTGCTGAATCATTCTCTCTGACTTCTTTGATCAAAAAAGAGAATACTATAGTTTAGCAATTGATACGAATATATCTAAGATATTTTTCGATAATCATCGGACAGAAGCAATGATCTTATGTCGGATCGTCTGTTATAGGTTTTTCATCAATTTTGTATCTACTTGCGGCCTATACGAATGACGTTGGTTATAGTTTGGTGGTCAGTTCTGATTGGTTTCAGATTGGTACAAACGAAACCGTGAGTAAGATCGATATCATTGCATGGCCGGTTTAGTTGAACATGCAAATGTGCACTATACTGTTTTCGCCTTCGAGCTAAATGTACTGTGCCAATGGATTCAGGATTAATTTTAAAAATTATCAAACTGAACTCATTCTTGCAAGAAAGATTTTTAAAAAGATTTTGAATGTCCCTTAAATGGATGTGAAAATATACAACATGTAAATACCATCTTATACTTAACTCTTCCTTTTTTGACAAAAATCTTATACTTAACTTGTGTTTATGATTTCAAACTAAAAGAGTAAATACTAAAATTTTAAAACAAAGATCATTCTAGACAATGATAGCAGGATAACTTAAAATCAAACAAATGATGTTATTATGAAATGAGTTGGTCCAAATAATAGCGCATAGTTAGACTAACGTGTACCTGAACGTTCAGAGAAATTCAAAGAAAAGAAGAATACAGAGACATAAAAGATTATCGGAATTATTCTTTTTTGTGCTATTGGATTCTTCTCTTTTTCTTCTTTTTTGCGCATTCTCCTCAACTAAGACTAGTTATGGTCGAAGGTAGCTGTCTAGCTTTGAAAAACAATTTAACTTGTCTGTATTCACCTTTCATACTAAAATATTGAAACGTATGAGTTTCAAGAATCTCAAATCTGATCGGAAACTTAACAACATTTTTTTGATTTGAAAAAGAAACTTAACAACTGTTATCAAAGATTAAAGAATAACATTTTGCTGATTATCCCAAAAGAGTAATTAGAGTAATCAACATCATTTTTGAGTTTGGGAGATCAGATATACAGTAGAAAGGTAAGGGCAGACTTGGTTTGTAAAAGCATTTCCAAAGGCTAGCTTCATTTTTTGTTTCAAAAGTGCACTTTATTCAAAAAGAAGCACACCTTCTCTAATAATTTGTTTCATTTCTTTCTTGCAAAAAAAATAATTCAAGTATATTTTATATCCACTTTATCATTAACTATTAGAAAAAAAGTTTCTGAGCTACACCAAGTTTACATTAATATGGTGAAAACCATCCAAGGTATATAAAAATGTGTTAATAACTACATGAACTTTATGTTAATACATTTCACATGTACGAAGTAAATAATAATATGGTGGCAACATCACAATCATGTTTAATTGATCTTAACCAAAGTTAATGGGGTCAATCCGTAATTTATGAAACTTAATAAATTTAATTGATTTTTTTATAAACTTAAAAATTATTAAACTTAATAAAATTAATAATTATTAAAATTCATAAACTTAATAAACATAATAATTTTTAAACTTAATAAAATTATTAAACTTAAATTTATTAAACTTATTAAATTTATTAAACTTAATAATTTATTAAACCTAATAAATTTAATAATTATTACTAATTTTACTCAATTAATTTGCTTTAACAATAATCCAACACAATTATTATTTAATATAGATTCAACATTATCATAAAAAAAATTATTACATAACATGAGTAAACAAAAAAAGAACATCATTTTTGTAAAAAAGAGGCATCTTATATAATATTTCTTTAAAATGATCAATAAAAGTTTTAGAAGTAAAATGTGAGCTTATTTATTTTCCATTATTTTTAATTGACTTAAAGTTCTTAAAAATGAATATTCTTATGTTTATCAATATAAATATCAGCTAAATGAAAATAACAGTCAAAAATTTAAAACTGATTGTATAACATTAACGTACATAATTTATTTCAGTAAGAGATAAGAAAATTGTAATAACTAATTTATAATTTAGAAAGTTCAGTTAAAAAATGAAGCAATGAACAATATTGCTTCAAATTTGAAGCAGTATTGTTCATTATTTCATGTTGAAGCAAGAAATAAAGCAATATTGGAGCAAAAATTGCTTCAAAATGAAGCAAAAAATAAAAATTGAAGCACCATTGAAGACGGTCTAAACTGCTGTAGAATAAATTAATTAAGGTAGACTGGTTTATTTGATCATCTCAAACGTATGTTTTTTTCTTCTAAATTTTCCGCAGG
The DNA here is from genome assembly GCA_900406325.1 of Erucastrum elatum. Taxonomy (NCBI): domain Eukaryota; kingdom Viridiplantae; phylum Streptophyta; class Magnoliopsida; order Brassicales; family Brassicaceae; genus Erucastrum; species Erucastrum elatum. The sequence continues at coordinate 13,106 of OVBX01003223.1, read as the reverse complement.
GGAGATGGTATGTAACTTTTTTGAGATAAAGACATAGGCTCCGACTGGTAACCTTTTTGAAAACAAAACAAACTGATAAAAAACGAATGTATAGAAATAAAATTGCACGAATGAAAAAGAATGATTGTTCCTTCTCAATTTGTAAAAGAATGATTTTGTTCTTTATTCTTCTACAAAAAAAGGAACGAAGAGGAATGAGAGGAAAAAAATATTCTTTGTGAATGGTGATTTTTTTTAAGAATGATAAGTAATTAACTGTTTCTCTTCATTCTCTGATCACCATTCAAAGCAATAATTTCTATACTCCTTCTGTTATAAAATAAGTGTCATTGTAGATAATTTTTTTATTACAAAATAAGGTCATCTTCAATTTTCAATGCAAAATTTCTTAATTTTTTGTCCAATTTTTTTTTGTTTTAATATGGTTAGATGTATATGTAATTATATTTTTATATATAAAATATGAAACATTAATTGTTTTTTAATCTGTATGCACAAAGTTAAAATGAATGAACGTAATTTAAAAACAAATAAAGTATATTTTAGTTGATCTTTATGTTGCTGTTGTTCGGACCGCGAGAATTATGATCGCTTAATATCTTCTTTTTTTGCTGGTCACATATTCACTAATTAATGTGTATACTGACATATCTAATGGGAGGTTCGCTTGGTATAAATCATCACTAAAAACAACATGAAGATATTTACAAGTTTAATACTCTCTGTTTTTTATTGTAAGTAGTTTAAAGAAGATTTATTTGTTTGAAAATATAAATAGTTTCTACATATCTAAATAATTTTTGCATTTATTGGATACAGTGTGTAACCAATCAAATAATATCCCGTCTTTTACAATTGGTTATACTAATTAATTAAATATTATTTTTAAAATTTTAATAACTTTCTTAATATTAGTGTTTTTAGTCTGAACTATTTACATTGTGAAACAGAGGGAGTACAAAAATCAAGAAAGAGTTATAGAAAACAAAATAATAATAATAATAATAATAATAATAATAATAATAATAATAATAATAATAATAATAATAATAATAATATTAATATTAATATTAATGTTTATAAACCTAAACAGCAAGGATTAGAGCATGTATTTTTACAGTTGCAGAAACAACAGCAAAGTTGAACCTTCGGACATTTAAAACAAGATGACCATTTGATCTTGCAGTTGCAGTTGCAACATGAACTCTTCTTCTTATCAAGGCACGATGGTCGACTGCAACCGCGGAAACAGGTGGGTATGCAACAACACAAATCCGGACAAGAACAACAGCAACCTCGGATGCATGAACAGCTAGGGCAGCTCAGGCATTTGGGGCATCTCGGTTTCGGGCAATAACAGCCGTTTGAGCAGCAGGACCCGTTACAGCATTTGAAACCAATGCAGCTACAACATGTGGAGTTGCAGCATTTTGGCTTCCTCAGATGACACGAACACTCGGATCGGCAACAACAGCAGAAACTCGCCACGCTCAAACACGGGAAACTGCATAAAGATAGTTAATTATTAATATCATTTTGTTATTTACTCTAGCCATCTAAAATTAGCATTGTCTAAGAATTTTTTTATTTGCAACTTTTTTTGACATTGTCTAAGGGTTTTTCGAGGAAAATTTATACTAAAAATGTAATAAATATTGTAAATTCAGTTCCTTAAAATGAAAGGGTGCGTATTTCAATTAATATTTCCTATTAAAAAAAAGCCTATGCAAATGCATCAGAGCCGCTTCTACATTGGTCGCAAGTAAGTAAAAAATAAATCACAATGAAAATGAGATAAATATTACCAGAGCCACTTCCAGAACCGGCAGTGTCGTCGACTCTTTCGTTGTCTGTCCGTTTGAGGGAAAAAGAGGTAAATATAAGAGCAAGTCAGAGTAAGATTGATGTGAAGTGACCCAGTGAAGTTTTAAAATATTCTTACGCAGGTATCAATGGGTCAGAATTTGCAATCACAAAATCAGAGACCCTGCCACGTAAACGAGATTCCATATAACAATTTTTCTTTTATCAAAGAAACTAAACTGATGTAATTTTTGAGAGATAAAGAGAGCATCTTACTCTTTGCAGCATCTAGACGCCGGCTGTAAGCCTTCGACGAATTTAATTTCTCCCTGCTCATGGCAACAGTCGAAATATCAGTTTAAGAAATTTCATTAACTAACGCTAAAGCTAAAGTGTATTTTCCTGGACAAAAAAAAAAACAGGAGAACAACTTATTTCATAATGGGACAAAAAACAACTCAACAAGTTTTTTTTTTGGTGTAAAACAAGGATTTTTTTCACATTTCAATAGTACAAGGAGAAACCGAACATATACAATGTAAAAATTATTTCGTTCTCAAATATATGAATAAATACATTTTAGAGAGTAAACATAAGGGAGATGATCTATGAAAGCAACATGACGAAAAGCTGAACATGTATATGGTCCTTTCAAACGCAAATAGCAATAAAGACAAAAACTTTCACAAATTGATTCATTATAAATATAAAAACTGCAAAGGAAGCTAACCAAATTCGTTGTCCAAAAAAAAAGCTAACCAAATTCAATATGTTTATTTTTATTTTGAAGATCTACTCAGCTTTCTTTTTTGCTTCTCTTAATGCTTCATTCTTTCTCTCTTTTCCCTTTCTTCTTTTTTTCTTTATATTCTACTTTTAATACTCGCTTTGACTAAGCACTCACTCTCATAGTACACATGCACGAATGAACACATACGCCTCACTGCCTCAGTGATCTAAAATATAGACGGCTGATAAATCACACTACAAGATGATCGATTTTTTTTTGTTATTTTTATTACTTATCTTTCAAAGTTTTTTTTATATTTAATCTGTTTCAATAATATGATTATGAAAGTTAATTAATTTTTAAAAATTGATTATGAAATTAATTGTTTAGACTAGATGTTAAACAAAAAGTATAGGAATCCAATTAGTCTAGGTTATAATCAGCATATCCGTTGAAACTTCCCATTTGCTAACAATTTTTGATACACTAATATCATATATGATTCAAATTTAATTTCAGTCAAAACATGCAATTAATTTGGATAGGCAAAGTCATTGCTATACATACATAGTACGTGTTTGAAATTAATTTGATATAAATGTGTCTGATAACCTAAGTTAACTATTTCTTTTTTATACTAGCATCTAAGGGCATCTCCAACCCCACTCTCTATTTCACTTTAAAATAGAGTTTAGAGTAAAAACGCTCCAATGGTACTCTATTTTCCACTCTATAATAGTGTAAAAAATAGGTTTACTCTATTTATAGAGTAAGTTGTTTTTTTTTGTTCATGACTCTATTTTTCACTCTAAAATAGAGTATCATTGGAGTATATCACAACTCTATTTTAGAATTACTCTATTTTAGAGTGAAAAATAGTGTAAACCATTGGAGATGGTCTAAGAATATAAATTAAATTAAATGTATTGTTTACTATAACTGGTGTAAACATAACACAACGGTGCAGAGACCAAACCAACCTGGATATAGTAGGGGACCAAGTAAAGTTTTGGCAAATCAATAATCTATTTTCTCACCCTCACTCACACACACAAAACAAATAGTACTACTAGTAATTATTTTTACAAATTTACAGAATGATTTAAGAGTACTAGTGATTAATAAATTTTATAATCACAAGCTAGTACAGAACATACCATTTGTTTAAATTAGGACAAGCAAAGCATATGAATCAGAAATTCAAAATATTCGGACACTTCCTCAGAGTTATCAAAATGTCGCAGTTTAAAAAAAAAAGACAGAGATAGTACTATTTAAAAAATAACAGAATCAAGAAAAAGAAAAAAAATTAGTTAACTTGCCTCGAGAAAACCAATCTCTCTCTCTAGCATCTGAACTCTCGCCGCCTCTCTACGTTTCCCGTATAAATCTGGATACGGCGGCGGAGACTTGGGGCGAGGCGGCGGTAGAGATGACTTAGCAAGAGCCAAACCTGTTTCACCAGCCACTTCTCCTACACTGCATGAAGTAGAAGCCATTGATGTCAATGATTATCTTCTCCGGTGGTGGTGTAAACTCCAGAGAGAAATGGTTCGAGTCAAGAGAAAAGCATGCAGTGACCCACGAGAGAAAGGTGAATAAAGAGGAAGAAGAAACGGCGAGTGAGAAAAACAATGCAAAGAAATCAAGAGAGAGAGAAAAAGAGAGATTAGTGAGAGAGTCTCTCTATAGTGAAGAAGGTGGGTGGCAGAAGCAGTAATTATGGCGCCTGACAGGGATAATTACTTACCTTCCTCTGCCCCTTTTAAGGCTCCGTGTCTCTTTGGTATTTGAACTTTTTTTAAACCATTTATTCGGTGAGGGGGTACTATGTAACATATGTTATTGTCTGTACAAAATACTCTTGTTAATCTTATATATATATATATATTTTTTTTTTTAAATTTGATGCGAACTGTAATGGCTTTTCATAAATCTTCAACTTTATTTACGTAACGCATTATATTTTGATTTGGATCCTGATAATGACATAAATAACTATAAGACACAAAATATCCTACATCTATCTACCATAACAATAACAACACGAATATAAACCATTTACAGTATGTGTTATCTAATGTAAAAATCATCTTTTGGTTATGTTCACTAGTTAGAATGGTGTAAGTTTATGAGTTGAAGTGAAGATTATAAACTGCATTACTCAAAATGGGCTGGAAAAGGTTATTGTAGTTTTTCTTTTTTGATAATCAAGGTATCCGAACCTCTTATTTAGTCCGACTATCCCATCGCGTTCAACCGGAACTGGCGAGGACGGTTATAGAGGCCAAATAGAAACCATGTTAAATCCGCTATGGCCGAAGCTCGAATTCGTGATGGCGGGCACCTCAGCCGAGGTCGAGGTTGTGATGGCGGACACTTCAGCCGAAGTTCTTTTACCACCAGACCACGAAACCCAATTTAGGTTATTATAGTTGTCATACCATTAGGCACGTATGAACAATTAGCCTTCAGATAACGTCCAAATTTTCAGTACTAAAAAGTGCTTTGTGCTTCCTTGGATACACGAACGGAATAAACGTGGAAATGATATACCCTGAACATAAAGAGGCAAAGCAAGGAAAGACTCACGGAAACAAAGAAAGCTTGTGTGTTTTGATTTTGTAAATCATATGGATTTTTTTATTGAGCAAATCTGTTATTGTTGGGCCGGATGGGGTTGGGCGTTAGCCCAGTTGAATATGTAGTGAATAGACTTTCTCGAATGAATCTATCCATCCATCCACCCTTGGGATTAGTTAAGCTCGATCACCAAAGTTACCTAAACAAATACAAAATTTCATAAGTTGGGATTCAAACTCCATCGAAGCCTTAGAAAAGAAAACCATTTGAGGGCATTATATTTGCTCATTTCTTGTAATATTTTGTTTTATATTTTCAGTTCTATCGGACTCCAACAAAATGTAGATTAAAAATATACACAAGAAAATGTAGATTAAAACTTAAAAGAGATAAGAATGAAGCACGTTCCAATATTCTCCCCACTCACCAACAATTAATCAAGTTGCCGTTGATTAAATCTTAAGCTGTCTTTTATCACCAAATAGATACTATTCGCATCTTTGTCATTAAGCTTTTGAAGTCTTTGTCATTAAGCTTTTGAAGTCTCTGCAAAAAGGAAAAGTTTGGCACTAATCAGCATCTTTCATCGAAAACAATTACACGAATCAGCATCTTTATCAAGCACTATTAAGTAGTAGTATTAAGTATTAACTAGACTACACGTGCGTATATCAACAACTATTTAAGTGTTGAAGTGTATGCATAAAAAGATTAAAGAGGCCGAGCATTGTACAGATCGCACGTGTATATATAGATTTGATGGGTGTCAGAAGCAGCAAGGCGGTGGATCCGGTGGTGAGCCGGAGATACTCATCGGAAACAGAGGCGATGCTGGTGGTGCGACGAAGACCGCAAATGGTGAATGGAGGAGGATTTGTAGTGAGCAATAGTAAGCAACAAGTAGTGTTTACAGTTGATGGGTGTGGAGTTCTTGGAACCAAAGACAAGCTTGTCTTGAAAAATGGTGATGGTAAAGATTTGCTTCTCATCCGCAAAATGGTAACCAACTTTATCTTTATGGTATAGATTTGATTATTTTCATGAGTCACTGACTTGTGCTTATGAGATTTGGGCTTTTCTTGTTACTTTTATTTTGAAATTTACATCTCTTTACATTCAAAATATGTCATTATATTGTTTAAAAATTATTATTCAGACAAAAAAAGTCATTATCATCTTCTTAACCCAAACATTGTAAACATTATCGTTGGATTTGTGTTGGCAAATATCATTTTCAGGGAGGAATGGTACAGGCACTGAACATGGTACACAAGAAATGGGAAGGTTTTGGATACGATAATGAAGGAACAGAGAAGCTTCTATTCACATTGAAGGATCCAAAGGAATCATGTCTGGTTCAACACGGTCTAATCAGAATTTTGGTTCACGGTAAACCAAAAATATCAACATGCAATATCTATAACAACAACTATGTCCAGATCAGAGGCTCTTTCGCAGAAAGAGATTGCAACATCATGGATTCAGATGGCAGAAACATAGCTCAGGTGATTAATCTTACTAGCTAATAGTTTGATCAAGATACGATGTACAAGTGTGGATTTTTTTCTCTTTCCAATCCTAACGAATAACTTTTTTATTGCTATTATTGGTGTGGCATCAATTTTAAATATCTGACAAATTAGGTTAGAAAAAATGGGTTTAGTATTCTTTGTTTACAAAAGTCGTAGATATTGATTATAAACCGGAGAGAATAATATATACTTACTAATAAGTGGAAACAGGTAAGCATAGAGAAAGAAATGGAGGAGATGGTGGGGAACAAGAAGGATCTTTACAATATAATAGTCAAAGCAAATGTGGATCAAGCTTTCATCGTCGGTGTCATTGCAATACTCGACTACATCCATGGCGAATCCACTATTTGTTGATCTAATCCAATAGAATGCATTTCTATATTATGATATCTCTATGTACCCAAGACGTGACATTTTATTAAACCATAAAATGCAATCAAGTTAGAAAAAAAATGTAATCAGTATTTTTAAATCCGAACTGAATTCTGTGAACTAAGAACATATTTGGATCGGATGAATAAAACCGGAGTTGGTTTGCAACTTATTATAAAAAAAAAAGATTTTATTAATATTTTTATCTTTTAAATCATTATAAATTGTGCAAATAATTTTTTTATATTTTTTATATAATCAGTTTTTTTCATAGTTTACAATGATAAATATTAAAAGTCAAAATACTAATTTATATTTAAAATTAGTTTAAATTTCATTTGATTTGTAATTAGTTTCATTTTATAGTCATTTTCATTGAATTTTAATAGCTAGTCAATTTCATTTGATTGAACCGGATCAGCTTTAAAATTCAATCACTGTGACTGCGATGGCGATTTTCACGACGATTTAGGGTTTTATGAATTCCGATCGGTGGGATCCGGGGATTGATTCACAATCACGGATTCGATGGAGAATACAAGGACCACAACAAAAGGAGGAAAGGGATTCAATTTGGAATCGACAAGGAAATTTGGAAAGTGGTTCTTCTTCGGACCTGGGTGACATCGGGAAGGAAAGAGAAGAGAATAATGGGGCAATATACGGACGATCAAGGTTTGATCCGTTTGGATCTGGAGTGATTGGCATCTTTAGGAGGGAATCCCACTTGGGTAAAGGTATGCTAGTTATTAGGTGTAAATCAAAGGATCAATTGCGTATCGAGGAGATAACAAAGGATTTGTTAAATCTTCTAATCTCTACAATTTGGAAAGTTGTGAGATATTTTTTCATGGGATTCAATGGGAAATGGCGGTACTCTAGAATATTTTTCAGAGATTTGTTAAGGAAGATTACGATGGAAAGTTATGGGAATTATTTGAAAAATTCTTTGCGTAGGGAAATGGCTTATTGGGTTATATATATATATGGATGATAATCTTAGACAATCATCACATCACGCACATCTCTTTCTCATCTAAGCTTTCAACTAAAGCTTTGGTCTTTTTATTTTCTGTGATCCTCAGGATGCAGAGTCAATTTGTGGCGAAGAAGGGAGACCTGAAAAATGGGGAAGGGGCTCGCAAAAGACTTCGGATTTCAGTCTCTCACTTCGACAACACTGAAATCATCAAGAATTACGAGAGGACTCTAGTCGGAAGATGTATGAATCCGCTGGGGCAGAACATGTCGGCGCTGTTGACGAACTTACCAAAAATTTGGAATATGGAGAACCGGGTTGCTGGGGTGGATCTTGGGCAGGGAAAGTTTCAGTTTGACTTTGACGCGGAGGAAGACATCGAGGAGGTACTCAAGAACCAGCCTTATCACTTCGACCACTGGATGCTTTCATTAGCTCGATGGCAACCAAAGAAGACACGTGACTACCCCTCGGAGATTACCTTTTGGATTACCTGGGGGGGAACCAACGTGGTGGGAGTACCTGGGGATTATTGGGGGGAACCAACGTTTCAGTCGATTGGTGATGCTATTGGGAAAACGGTGAAGGTGGATCTGGATTTTGGTCGAATTAAGGTGGAGTTGGATGCTTTCAAAGAACTCGTCTTTGATACCACGGTGGACTTCAATGGTGGCGAGTTTGAGGAATGGGTCTCGTTGGAATATGAGAGGCTGTTCGGTTATTGCGAAACATGCTATAGTTTGTGTCACATCACTGCTAAGTGCCTGTTGACAATGAAGACCCCGGTGGTGAAGCAACCATACAAGACCGATGATAACAGAGGACATGACGCGAGGGCAAGGAGCTATCGAGGAGTGGTTCTTAATGGAAACAAATATCACCAAGAGAGAGAAAGAGGAACTCGAGAATACTATGGGAAGGGGAAGGGGAAGATGGTCGAGGAGACAAGCTCTCGCTGGAAGAAGGTGGAGCAGAAGAGACCATATTCTACCAGAAGCCATTCCGGTGGAGAGGGAAATACTTTTAGGCGTCGAGATTCAGTTAAAGAACAACAGCAAGCGTTTTCCCGAGGGCCTCAAGAGGAAACTAACAATGAGCTGAGGGGGAGAGACACTCGACCCTCTGAACAAGTGACGGAGCGGGAGGGAGAGCGTGAGGAGGGGGAAATTCAAAGGAATGCACCGAGAGACTTCCAAGCGACCTCAGAAATAGCTCTATTACCTCCTTCTCGTGATTTCTGTTATGATATTTTTGTGTACGGTCGTTTTAGTACTATGGAACACAGAAAGACTAACGTATTTGTAAGTGTTTTGAGAAGAGAAATCGAGGCAAAGAGATGTATTATTGAGTATCTTTAGCATTACAACGTTTTGGGTGTATAAACTCTAGTTTTCTAGCCTAACTCTCTAATCTCTAAGCCTCTGAATGTCGATCCCTTGTTCTAGGGTTTGGGCTCCCCCTTTATAGTTGTTATACGTCGGCTGAAGTAGGGCGAACTTTGACATATTCGCGAATATACTAGTTTCTCCATGATTTGAGAAACTTCCATATTGTTGCGGAGGATCGGACCCTTGTTCCTTCCGGCAGGGGCTAGGCCTTGGTACCTCGTCGTGGGGATTGGACCCTGGATATTATCAATAGAGATCGGATCCTGGTGCCTCCTAGCGGAGATTGGACCCTTGAGCAGAAGTTGGACCCTGGATCCTTCCTAGATGAGGGTCTAGAAATCAAGGCCTCTTCGGAGGCTGGAGAAATCTTTAGCCTTGGATATTTTTCCCCAACAGTTTGCCCCTTATTCCTTGGTTACTTTGTGGGAATCAACGGATAACATGTGATCTTGGACCTTGGTAATATTTCTTCAAGCGGGAGAAGGGCCGTAATCTTGTTGCAGCCCTAAATGAGGTATGGGACATAATCGTTTGGATGGAATGGGCCTTAAGGAAAACAGGGATCGCGGCCTGGTCGCAAAGATGCTAAGTCGGCGGAATATTTCGGGGACAATTTTTTGGAAATTTTCCGAATGAGGATTTATGACCGATCTTCCCAATTTTCTTGTCTTTCCCATTTTCTTCTTTCTATTTATGCGGCAAAAATGGAAAGTTATTCCGAGTATATATTTGGATGCTCCGATGCTCTTAGATGGCACGAACTTAGGTTTTACCCGATCTCCTTTACCCGAAGCAGATGTCGAACGATCCGACTTTCATGAAATCGTTCCCTGCCCCCGGTGTTGGGGGACATGTCAGGCCCCGTCGCTTGTTTGGTGACCCCATTAACTCCCCAGTCCGCGCCTAGCATGGTCTCGGGAATGGATGATGAAGGGATTCCTATGGCTCCTACTCGCCCACGTCGCTTTTGCTCCTTCGACGCCTTGAACGAGGATGAAGACGGCCCGAAGTCTGACATCAAGAAAGAGGATTTGATGAAGATCTGTCGTAGGTATTCCTTGCCCGATACGTTGGGGATAAGGTGTGCGAGAGAGTTTGAACGAGCTCCAGACGGTGGAAGGGGCGAGATAGCAATCTTTGAGGCATATTTAGAGACCAGATTTAGAGGAGGTATCCCTTCTTTGATCGCGGAAGTGGCATCGTACTTTGGATGTTCCCCTTCGCAGTTCACACCCGCTACATGGCGCACTTTGATGGCTATTCAGGTGTTAGGGGAACTTCACATTATTCCCTTTGGATTATTTGAAGTTTTGTACTCTTACTCCTTTGTTCCTTTGTCGAGCTAGAAAGGCTTCTATCAGATATGATCTTTGTTGGGCCCAAATATGACCCATTAGCTAACGGAGGAACAAAGCCCGAGATAAAGCCCGATGCGTATTAACCATCTTAGCTAAGATTCAGCACGGAGCTGGAGGCTGGAAGCTAAGGAAAATCTCTAAAGAGATCACGTAAAAAAGGAGGCTCACATCACAACGGAAGGAGCGCAGGACCTGGTCAATAAGGAGCTGTTACGAGTTCCTCAACTAAAGGAGAAGATCTCGGAGATCTGTTAGAGACGATCAAGAGAAAGTCCGAAGCTATTTAAAGGAGACCTAGAAGGTCAAAAAGGGATTACGTCATTCCGACTTATTTCACACAAGATCTAAGATATTTATCATTTCCTTTGTAATCACTTGTTCAACATCTTCTTGTAACATTCACATTCAAATCATCAATAAAAAGTACCTATTCATTCTTTAAGCTATTTACGGGATTCAGCCCACGAAGTTCCTTGTACCTTCTTTTGACCTAACCTAAAATATGAGGGTGAAACCTTATCTCTCACAATTGGCGCCGTCTGTGGGGACAAATAATCGAATACCTTACTCTAACGCTTAAGGATGAATCCAATCGATGGAACGAACCCATTTAACCATGATCAATCGAACCGGAGCAATAGCTCACCGAGCCGCACTGCTCCGGGGGCAAATAACCCGAGAGCTTCCGGTGGGACCAACTCTGGATCCTCAGCCCTCAATAACCCATCGCATCAATCCGCTCCAAATCAAACGGAAGCTCAGCTTTCTGAGATCCGTCAGATGATGCTCCAATTAGTGGACAAAGCTCAGGAAACCGAGCGAACGATGCAACAGCTAGCCGAATGGCAGCAACGGCTCGAAGAGATAACCAGATCTCAGTCCACAGAAACCCAACCATCCGTTCACCAGGGAACATGAGTCTCCTTCCCTCGAGAACGCCTGAACTTCTCCCCCGATAGCCCTGGTGCAGAAGGACAGAAACCTACTTTCCAAACGCCTCGCGCTAGGACAGCTCCTGCATTTATCCCACCTATCACCAGCACCATGGGGAGTAATGTAGCAACGACTAGCTCCATGCCGGATCAAACCACCGGTGGTAGCACCCATTTGCCTCCGCCGCCACCTCCTTCCGGATCTGGAGCAGGAACCAACATACCGTCCGGGGGCAGAACATCAGCTTCGGTGTTTCAAGCTAGGGTTTAAACCCCAAATACGGACGAATATCAAAGGACGGATGCTGATCCTGCAGCTCTCCGCACTAACCTCGCTCGGAGCCTAAGGACCAATGAGCGACATATTTCGCCAACTAGCTGGGAAAATGACCGAGCTCGGTCTCGCTAGGAACCTGCTCGCCGAGTGTAGAATAATGACCCGAATGTCCTTCCTTTCGAGGGACCTGACGCCATTCGCAGATACATGGAGCGAACCCACGCAGCTCTCCAAAAATTGGGAGCTCAAGTTCACAAGGCAACGAGCTCAGCTCCCGAAATCGAGAGCTTAATCGAAGAGACTCGTGGAACTCCGTTCACCGATAGAATTGCCAACTCTTACATAAGAGATACTAAAAAATTAAGATTCCTGAATACGATGAGAACGCAGACCCAAAGGCTTATTTGAGAGCCTTCCGATTAGCCATCGTCAAAGCTCACTTCACAAAGGAAGAATGCGATGCAGGATATTGCAGAACATTTGCTGAAAACTTGATCGAAACAGCTCTCGAATGGCTTTCTGAACTCGAGCCGAACTCTATAGACAGTTTCGATCAGTTAGCTAACGCCTTTATGAAGCAGTACTCCTCCCACATCCTAAAGCAAGCGTCCGAGGCGGATCTCTGGAAGATCAGACAAGGATTGGGAGACTCATTGCGAGTCTACATCGAGAAATTCAGGGCAGTAAGAACTAAACTCTCAAACCCCAACGATCTAGTAGCCATTGAGGCCCTCAGAAGAGGTCTCTGGTACAAATCAGGGTTTTTCTCAGAATTAACGCTCAACCCTCCTCCAACTATCGATGACGCCCTTCATAAGGCCTCTAGATACATCACCTTGAAAGAGGAAACAGCGGCATTGGATAAACTCCACAAGAAACCCCAGAGTCACTCAAAAAATGAAGCCTCCGATACTAAGGGACCTCATAAAAGAGGAGGTTCCTCCCGAGATCACCAGACTCAGGGAGAGCACTCCTACCTAGTCGAGGAGGATAAGGAGGAAAAACCTGTCGCTACGACAGCTAAAGCTCCCTGGTTAAAAGGCTACGACGAGAGCAAACATTGCTCTTACCACGATCGGAAAGGACATTCAACCGAGGAGTGTTGGGACCTCCAACGACAACTGGCTGCTAAATTTGCAGCTGGGGAAA
>OVBX01003221.1:0-17515 GCA_900406325.1 Erucastrum elatum | reverse complement strand
GTTTTCCTTCTTACTTAGTATATGTTTTATAAGGCATTGCAACTTTCCTCAGTCTTGTAATATCGGTGGTCTGGTCTGTCTTTACCCTTTAAATAGATCTGAATCTACCGTATCCGAAGATGATTGATGTTGCATTACCAGCAAACATGGTGTGTGGATTACAAGAACCACGTTCTCAAGCCAGCTAAAAACCTTCTACACCATCATTGTTTCTCTATTTCATTCTATAGTTTATTATCAGAAGACAATGAAAAGCTCTAGAGAGTTTGTTTGTTCAATAAGATGTATGTTACATTAGATAAGATACGGTAGGAGTATGTGCAACTTAGGTTGAGCATATGGGGTTTGTGCTGAAAGATTAAAACATATTTGTGTATTCTACTTTTTGTTTGGCTTCTTGATTTGAGGTGTCGACGGTTTTAAACCTAATCAAACAACTGAGAGAGAGAGAGACAAAAACAGAGTAGCTTCTTCTTCATGTTCTACGTTGAACCTATAACACTCTTGTTAGATTCACTTCAGCTGAATCGTGACAGTGAAATCTCATATATAAGAACCTGAAGCTCTTTGAAACTACAAATAAACCACAAAGCTTTAAAATGGCAGGGATAGGTTCTTAACCGGTTTACTCCTTGGGTGCGATCTCATGGTAGATAGGAGTATTCATTCCAGTATGTGCTAGGTGCAATCTTTTGAATCTTGTGGATATAATAGATGTTTTTAAACGCTTTTTGACATCACAGTCTGTTCTTAAAATTGCCATAGTTTTTGGTTTAATGGAAAGAAGACGAGCCTGGTCGTATTACCACTGACCATAAAACACCTTGAATGTACAAACTATGCTATTCTTTGCCAGCAATATATGTTTGTAGTAATGTCTGAAAATTGAGTTGGGTTAACAAAAAAAAATTAATAATGTTATCTCAAAAGATTGAATCAAATGCTTAAGCACTATTTGAATCGTTTCAGATTAGTTTTCCACGGCCAGTTGTCCAATTTTATCTCTGAAATATGTTCATCCCAGACTGGATTTCAACACAATCAATTTCTCAAAAATGTTACAAGTGACTATTTCTCAAGTTACAAATTGGTTTAAGTAGTTTCTTTCATCTTGTCCACAAGTATGAGCTAGTTTTCAAATTAGACTAGGTCACAACACAAACGAGTGTCAGTGTGTCACACAACAAATCACATGACGAACTACACAGAGTTCCAGCAAAGCTGTGGAAAAGAGAGAGAAGAGCAAATAACAGTTGCACACAAAAAATAAAGATGTTTATAAAGTCCAATCATCCACCAATACCAAACTACGAAAGAAAGACATGATTGGCATCGGCATAACTGTCTCCAAATTAAAGCGAAAGAAACCGTTTGGATCTGCCGCCGAACAAAAAGAACATCAAGACACACAATGTTTATATGATCAAAATGTTAAATTGATAAACATCGTGATGGAATAAATGTTAAATTGATCAAAATGTTTATATGATTAGAGTTGATAACAAGTCAACCATACAGCTCACAAAATATCCAGTCTTTCATGGCCGCAGCAAACATATACACCGAAGTTTTCATTTCATCCGAGAGTGTGTGGAAAATGAACAAGTTGAAGTTGAGCATGTTCCTGGAACTGAGCAAAGAGCCGACATACTGACCAAGTCGCTTGGAAGAATAAAATTCAAGGAGATGAGAAGTTTGATTGGAGTTGAAGATGTGAGTGGGTTTAAGCTGAAGGAAGAGAATGTTGAATTAAGCTTAAATATTATGAAAGCTTGAGAAGCGAGTTAGATATCCTAATCCTATTATGTAGAGGATTTATAATATACTAGTATACCTCCCGTGCTAATGCACATGTCAATTTATTGCTTCAAAAAATTACTTTTATCATGAATTTCAATGAAAAAAAATATTATTTATAATTTATATGAATATTAGCACATAATATTAGACGAAAAATTAATATCGAGCCCATGCTACGCATGAGAATCTGTTTAGTTACAAACTTGAGAGATTTCAAAAATAACTACAGAAAATATTAGAAATTTATTTTCTTAAAACTTGTAAAGACTATAAAGCAAAAGAAATTATTGTTTACCTAAATTATGAACGGTGTCAAACATTATGCAATTATCTCTATTTCATTTATCTTCAATCTCTCCCAACTTTACTCAGAATATATCTCAGTCCCATCTTCTCTTTGATTCTCATATCTTCTTTTTATGTTGTACTTTTGATCTCATACACGTCTGCAGCAAACTAAAATAGTTTCAAAACTGAATAGTAAAAAGATTAAGCTCTTTTTAATGAAAAAAAAAGAGTTTGAGCTCTTGTTTACTCAGATTTTGCAAACTCGGTATAAAACTTAGTGAAAACATGTCATACAAAGTAATCCATGCAATGAATGAGAAAAAAAAATAAAAATAAAAAGAATGATAAAAGTTTCACAGAAAGAAAGAAGATATGAAGAAGCCATCAGAAAGAAAGTAACATATGATACTCAATTATGTTAAAAGAATCAATGTTTATTTAACATGAAATTAAATTTGAACAATTGTTCAGTAGAAGATTTTTTGATGAAAAAAATGACATTTTGGTGGTATCTATTTGTATTAATCAAATACCGTGTATCTATTTAGATATTTTTAGATATTTTTTACTTTGCAGACCAGAATATAGGATAATACTCTAGATGTGAATAGATTGAATAAAATATTTATTTTATTTTATTTTTCGTTTTCACCTGATTTTTATTTTATTTATGATAAGACAATGATATGTATTACAGAAAATGATGTTCAGAATTCATCATTCAGGGGACGCATAATTTCGATATTTAAGAGTTTGTGAAGAGCAAATTTTTTTCAAAATTAGTTGATGGTTAATGAGAAAAAAATAGAAAAAAAAATTAATTTGATGGTCAAGCTTTTTCTTCTGACCTATTGATCACGGCATGAGCAGTGGGCTGAGAGTCTTTTGGTAAGTTGGAGTCCATCTTCTCTTCTATCCTTCATTAACGTGAGTGGTCTTTAATCTGAACAAAACTTATCTTTTCCTCCACCCTAAGAAGAAAATCTATCTTACCAAAAAAAAGACGAAGAAAAGAATCTTTGTGAAAGTTGAAGTCTCTTCTTCACTTTTCATATATTTTCTTCAGTCTGCTTCGATTTTTGTGATAATCATATATCTTTATTTCACTCTTCTTCTTTAGTTAACTTTTGTTCCCAGCTTGTTGCCTTTCGATTTTCAAAGGAGCCGCTTAAGTTCGAAGAAGAGTCATTCCTCTGTAGAAAAGGAAAACAAAGAAGTTGCATAAGTTCTTAGTTTGAAGAGTTAGAAATTATTACTTACGCATTTAATAAATAAGAAACACTATAATATAACTCCACCACTATTCTCCAAAGCCATCGGTAACTTTCGCTTAATCATTTTCAAAATCACTCTGCTGTACACAATATCGATCGTTCTTGCCACTTCGAAAATTTTACAGCCACCATCAAATTGAAGATTCTTCTTTCTTCAGAGAAAAAATGAAAGCATCTGCTGTGCTTTTCTAAATAAATTTGTTGTAGAAGGCGATGCATGGAGTTGATATAATGTTTATGAGAAGGAGGTGGAGATCGTGGTTGAAACCGTTAAAAACATTTTTTTTTGCTATCTTTCTTTTTTTGCTGTCAGTTTATTTCTCTTTAAATAGAAGAATATGTTTCAAATTGTTTTTTTTTAATATTTTTTTTCAAAAAAATTGAAGAGTTTACACATGTCAAAATATGATTGATTGAGTGACTTGTGATTTAGTATATAGGAGATTTAGGAGTTATCAAGATATGTTATCTATTAGGATTAGGACATAATAATCCCTGTATAAAGATATCGACATGTGATATTGATGAGTGCGGTTTTGAAGGATTGATATTGAATAAGAGAAAGACTTCTTATTATTATGCTTCTTATCGTTGCTATTCTATAGTATCTGATTTAGTATTATTATATATATATTCAAATGACGTATATAACACATGTAGAAGAGCATAAGCAGTTACCATAATAGACTTCTCAAGCAGTGAGTCACCTTCAACAATATTATGATCAGACTTTGTAAATATAGTATTATTAAAATAAGTCAAAGAAAAACTCAAGTTTGAATCCTTTACCTCTCTTCAGTCCTGCACCATCTAAGATATTTGAGAGCGTAATCATCACGCTCTGTGATCTGACATCAAAGACATTAAGCTAGAGCCATTGTCCGTGGTTATGATTGGAGTTGCATACAAAATAGATTACCTCCTCGGAAGTGACATCATTGTTTTTCAAGACCATCAGCCAGAAACGTGGAACTCTTTTCTCTGCGATGTGCAACACATGGAAACATGTTAAATTGATTTTTTTTTTCATGTCCATGACCGTGACGAACCCAGAGAAGTGGTCACGGTTGCTGTTGTTCTTGCCTGGAGCGATTACCTTCGGCCTCGGCTCATGGCAAATTGTCAGAAGGGAGGAAAAGGTCTCTCTGTCTCTCCTTCGAAATTAATGAAGTATTCGCTTTTGTCTTCGTGTTCGTGTGTTCTAGCTTTTGTTTATAGTTTGTTTTCAGCTGATTTTAATATCTGTCTTTAAGCATTGAAGAGGTTCAGACCATTAGTAATTGTAGTTTCGTAATGGGAGGAAGTAGTGAGACCTGTGTTCTGTCAACAAAAGTTGCAAACGAGTCAACAAAAGCTAAACCACTCTCCCATGAACAAAGTTCCTGGTGGAAATTTTGGTCTAAGACGCCAGTGATTACTAAGGTTGATCTTGTTATATACCCTCTTCTTCAGAAACTTCTTTCATTTTGTCAAATCTATTACACACGTTATGACTTGTAAAAGCTGAAACCTTGCAGGAGGATGTGCCAACGGTTAAGCCTGTAGAAAGTTGTTGGTGTGATTAGGGGAGGGGAGAACCCGAGCATATTTGTTCCAGCCAATGATCCACGCACCAGGCAGTGGTTGACGTTCCTGCGATGGCTCGAGCCATAGGTCTTCTTGAAAACGCAATATACGTAGAGGACGTTCGTGAAGACGTAGATTGGAGTAGACCGTATCCTCTCCTCAGGGACGTGAACTCTTTGATCCGCAGTAAAGTCATGCCACATGACCATCTCAATTACTCAATAACATGGTAACTACATACAGATACATTGAATTGTGTTTGTCTTAAATTGTGTTATGGTTTAATGAGAGTGATTGAGTGAGCATATCCTCTGGATAAGAGGTTATAATCGGTTCAACTTTTAACATTAACCCAATCCAAATTATTTTCGATTCATGGTTTAATCTGGTGGGCATATCCTCTGGATAAGATTATTTTAATATAATCAATGTTTCCAATGTATATAAATATAAAACGATTGGTCTTGTTCTACTGTCTAATTTTAAAAATTCTTATTTTTACTTTCAAAAGAAGAAAAAATAATTGTTTCATTAACAAATTTTAGTTTATTTACCAGCTGAGGTTTTGCTGTTTCATTGGATCGACATTTTCTGGAGTTTTGACGGTTTGATAAGAGGTTATAATCGGTTCAGGTTTTAGCATTAACTCAACTCAGATTATTTTCAATTCATGGTTTAACCCGGTACGACCGCCGGTTAGCATATCCTCTGGATGAGATTATTTTAATATAATCAATGTTTCCAATGTAAGTTAATATTTTAATTAATATATTTATTAAGCAGACGAACAAGTGATCTTCTGATCCGGTAAGTCATCCGGTTCAATGTTCGGATCAGTTTTAAAAGCATATGTTCTAATAAATACTACAAGGATACATAGAATTTGGTTTGACTGGAGTAGACCGGAAAATTTGTCTGGTAAGGTGTAGCAAATTTTTCCGATTCAGACTTTGGTTAGACATTTCAGAATCAATATTATTAATACAACAGTTAAGGCTAAACAAAACGACGTCGCCGTAGGGTGGGTTGGTAAGAAGACATCCCAGAAAGTCAAATGTTTCAAATTTTAGTTTTTCAATTTTTGGATTTTTATTTAGCAGATATTGTAGTCCTTTGAAAAGCATGAATGGTTGTTTTAGATTTTAAGTTTTAGTTTTTTGGTATTTGATTTTAAAATTAATAAAATGAGAAATACTAGTAATAGTAAAATATTTATTTTGCAAAAGTAAAATACTAAAATACACATAAATATAAAATACTAATTATAGAAAATTTTGAAAAGCTATACTTAGTAAAGTTGTGGCTGTGAATACTCCAAAAAACTCTTCCACCGAAGATGTTCATGTGGCTAGTACGCCAAAGGAGACCGCTCTTGTTACTGCTGAACCCAGTGAACCACCAGCCCTTGACACTGATGTCTTTGATGAGAAAGAAATCCCAACATCTTCTGTAATGGCTGCCTCTTCTAGTGAAAACATCTTTGAGCAGGTTGATGTCTCAAAATCCGTTGACTCCTCAACGCATTTTCCGCCACAAACTTCGGATGCTCCTCTAGGGCATGTTGATAATGTGGTGGACAATACCTTCACCTCTCCGACTTAATTTGTTCATACAACTTATCTGCGGTATTGGATTATGCTGAAGCCAGTGAACCACCAGCTGTTTCACCAGCCAAGGAACTTGTCGTCACAAACTCTCCATTACCGTCCTCAACTTCTGACCCTCATGATACTGCCCCTGGACAAACTCAAGACTTAGAAGAATCGATACAAATGTCATGTGGCGGTAGACCTTTAAAGCCTTCTCAAATACTGAAAGACATGGAATGGTTCACAGTTCAAGTCAAAGGAAGAAGGGGTAGAGGTAAAGGTCCTTATCACTAACTTGACACCATTGTCTTGTTAAGTGTCGATTTTCACTACTAGGTTGCTTTCTTGTTTCTCAAGACTTAATCTTTTATGTATGATGGTTTATTTTGAACTCTAAGGTCCCCATGAAAATATCTGTAACGTTAATATCTGTTACTCTCAAGACTTAATATATGTAACCTTTCTAGCATTTAAATTGAAAATCTTTCGTGAAAAAAAAAAAGAAATCTCTCCTCCCGTGATGCGTCACTACAGCATGGGAAGCGGCTGAACCAGCGTCGTTCTTGATTTAGAGAACCAATACATCATGTGTTATGTTGTATTAAATGCATGGAACTCATCATTTTTCACTCATACTTGGAAAGTGGATTTTTTAAATCACTAAATAACATAACACTCAGATGAATTAATTATCGATATTTTATATTTATCCAGTTAAGTTGTATTAAATGCATGGATCTCATCATTTTTCACTCATACTTGGATAGTAGATTTTCAAAATCATTAAATAACATAACATTCGGATGAACTAATTATCACGTGCTATATTTATGCAGTTATGTTGTATTAAATGCATGGATCTCATCATTTTTCACGCAATGCTTGGATAGTGAATTTTCTAATTATTAGTCCCTCTGTTTCATTATAAGTGTCACTCTAAGATTATGCATACGGATTAAAAAATCATTTAATTTTGTATATTTTCTATATAAAAACATCATTACCATAAATCTCAACCAATAGACAAATAAAATAGAGAATAAAAGTAATCAATTCTACATTGAAATGCAAAAACGACACTTATTTTGCAACGAAAAAATTTCTTTTCAACGACACTTAATATGAAACGGAGAGAGTAAATAACATAACATTCGGATGAATGAATTATTGTGTTATAATCAGTGTTTTAAGACTCGAATCAAACCTGCGGTTGAACTGATAAACCTTGTGATCAAGAAAAAAATATGTTTTGGATTTTGTGAAAAAAACTCAATATTTAAACATCCACAAAAATCTGCAAAAATCTTATAAAATTTGGAATCCGATACCGGTTGAACCACCGATTAAACTAATAGATAATTTTTATTTTTATTTTTTTTAATTATGTTTTTAGATTATGTTTATATTTTAAATTTTCAGTTAAGAATTTAGATTTTTACTTTTTAGATTTATATTTTTGATTTTTAGATTTCACTATGTCTTTTGAAGAAAATAAAGTGAACGATGGTAGAAACAAATAAAATTAGTTTAATTGATTTGGTGTTAGTTTATTTTTGTTATTAACACTATTAAAATGATGTTTTACTTTTGGTTTGTTTTGATTTTGACGTTTAATTTATTTTTCACATTAGACATGTAAATAGTTATGAATTTTCTGTCTTGTTTTATTTAAGATGTCATAACTATTTTTTTTTTAAAATTAAATATTCTAAACTATCTTTTTATATTTTGTATGTCAAATAAAAATATAAACATAAAAGCTAAAGTTAAGTATTCTCTAAATAATTTTAAACATAAAAATATACATATCCTTAATCAAAAAATATACATATCCAAACTATTATTTATGTTTTAATTTCTAAATTTTTTTATATTTTCATTTTTATAATTAATATTTTATTAAATAATAAAATTAATTTATTTATTAAGCAGACGATCAAGTGATCCTCTGATCCGGTAAGTCATCCGGTTCAATGTTCGGATCAGTTTTAAAAGCATATGTTCTAATAAATACCACAAGGGTACATGGGATTTGGTTTGACTGGAGTAGACCGAAAAATTTGTCTGGTAAGGTGTATGAAATTTTTCCGATTCAGACTTTGGTTAGACATTTCAGAATCAATATTATTAATACAACAGTTAAGGCTAAACAGAATGACGTCGACGTAGAGTGCGTTGGTAAGAAGAAATCCCAGGAAGTCAAATGTTTCAAATTTTAGTTTTTCAATTTTTGAATTTTTATTTAGCAGTAGATTGTAGTCTTTTGAAAAGCATGAATGGTTGTTTTAGATTTTGGGTTTTAGTTTTTTTGTATTTGAGTTTAAAATTAATAAAATGAGAAATATTATTAATAATAAAATATTTATTTTGCAAAAGTAAAATATAAAATACTAAAACACACATAAATATAAAATACAAATTATAGTAAATTTCGAAAATCTGTTACTTTGTAAAGTTTATAAAATGGGAAATATTCCTTGTCTTATTTAATACTATGTAAAATTTAAAATAATATGAAATACATTTTATAAGTATGAAATAGTAAAAGAAAAATACTAGTTCTAAGTTGATAGTTTTTAATATTTATCTGAATTATTTTGTATTTACATCAGTTTATTGTTAGATGTGTGATTTGTATTTTTGTAATAAGAGTATATGTTAAACACGTTTTAAGCAAAAAAAAAACTAAAAAAGGTTATTTTTTTTCAAGTAGAAACACGTTATAGTAAGTATCATTTTATTTAATTTTTCTTATATTAATGCATAAATATGGTAGAAACTATTTTTTTTTCTTTTTTGAAGAAAAAAATGAATGAGTGTAGAAAAAATATGAAAACTTGGCTTTTGGTTTGTGTGTTAGATAAAACAGTTATTTACAAAAGCTAGTATACTATTACATTATAGAGAATCTACATTTTGAAAAACTTATTGGATAAAAAAAATGGTTTTTTATTTGGAAAAAAAAAAAAAAAAACCAAAACCAGTCCAAAAACGCACGTGAGAGAACCTCACAGACTCTGTTTTTTTATTCTTTCTTGTCAACAACAAAACAGAGTCTCTCCCATTCCTTTTGTTGTTTCACCAAGTCAGCATTAATTAATATCCCAAAACGGGAAGGTATAGAAAATTTGAACACTTGGTAAAGTAGTATACTTGAATGTTATTAAAAACTTTGAAAAGATGAATGATAGTGAGGTCATGAGGTCAGAGCTCCCATACCATCCATCACACTTCACCTCAAGTACTTGGTCAAAGAACCAAGAGAGAAAATTTCCATATACGATGTATAAAGTTGGGTTGAGCTTCTTACACACAACATTAGTTGGATGATAGAATTTGATGGGTTTTGCTGAATAGAAATTAAAAGTAATGGTAATATATTGGAAAATGTCACAGAATATAACTAAAGAAAGGAGTAATTACCATTCACTGAGTCGGAACATTTGAGTATTGAGAAAAAAAGAAGATCTAAGCTAGTCTAGAAGATGTTTCTCCTCTCAAAGATCTGCCTAGCACCACTAACCTCATGCAGCTATCTAAGGAGTACAAGAGGTCCAAGATTTGGCTATGTCAAATTTCCACAGGATGTTTCTCTTGTGAAGATGAAGAGAAACATCTTCAGTAGAGGAGTTTTAGGAGGCTGTGAGGGTGGCGACTTTCATGATGAAGCTGCCAAGAAGAAGAAGGAAGATGATGAACTGTTGGCAGCATGGTTTGGAGCTGAGTTGATCAGAGAAGAAACTGACGAGAAGAAGATGGAAGCTGAGTATATCAAAGAAGAAGCTGCCAAGAATAAGAAGGAAGCTACGACCCAGGGAGAAGATGCTACTCAGTTAGAACTGGATGAAGCCTTAGAAATTTTTGACACATTCAAATACCTCATGAAGACTAAAGTTCCAAGAAACAGAGAAGACAGAAAAGGATTTTCTGTTCATTTGGCAAGGTATTGGAGAGGACACGCCTATTACGCAAGAAGTGTCATGGGGCACTTCGCAATTGAGGATAGTCTTGGATCAGATGATTTCACTACCTGGGTTTCCACGGGAAGGGCATGCCTGATTGAATTTTTGGAACATGCCGTTGTCCTCAGATGGGTCAAGGAAAAGGGTGGTGTGAGGAAGGAGCTTGCCAGGAGTCATTACATTGACTTAGTGGCAGAAGTAGACGAGGGAGAACAGGAAGAGGTGCAGGGCGTGACGGTGACGATCATCAACGAGACGGCGAAGAGCAACGGCGAGACATTGACGGTCATCGGAGAGGCGGTGACGATCTTCGTCGATGAGACGGTGGAGAGCGAGGGAGAGATAGTGACAAGCACCGGAGAGACGGTGACGATCATCGGCAAGATGGTGACGATCATCGGCACGGCGGTGATGAGCCACGGCGAGGCGGTGAAGAGACACGGCGAGACGGTGACGATCATCGGCAAGACGGTGAGGATCCTCAACATGAAGGTGAAGAGCAATGGAGAGACATTGACGACCAACGGAGGGACGATGACGGCCAACGGAGAGGCGGTGACTATCATCTGCAAGTGGGTGACGATCATCGGCGACCCGGTGGAGAACAACGGCGAGACGGTGAGGATCATCGGCAAGAGGGTGACGATCTTCGGGTGACGGTGAAGATCAACGACGGCGGGGAAACGAGCTCCGAGAGCGAGTAGAAGGCGGAGTAGTAGTGCTTTATCGGATGTTTTAAGTTTTCTGGGATGTTTAATGTTGTTCCCCTTTTTTTATTTCGTTCGGATGTTTTAAGTTTTCTAGGATGTTTAATGTTGTTTTTCTTTCAAGAACTCCTGTCTTTTATTTTTAATTTGGTCTCTAATCTTATATTTTAGTTTCGTAATCTTTTGTTATCTTAGTCTAATCATCTTTTTCTTAAGCAAATAAGAGAACAATTAAAAAAACAAAAGTAAACGCTCTCAAAAGTAAACAAAAGTAATCATCTTGTGAGTTTGAGTTTGTTGATTCATTGGTGAACTGCTCAAGCTCTCTCAGCCTTTTTATTGAAGTTGTTTCCATCAGGCCTTCTCTGCAACCATTTGATGCTGAAAGTTTTGTGCTTTTGTTATTAATAATTCAACATTTCCGCTAGTCTTTGCTATTTTCCCATTGTTTCGTGAATGATTTATTACTCAATATCATTCATGCTTTGAGTTTTGTTTTATCTCACGCTATATTGTTGACGGTGTGATTTAGTTATTTAGCAGAGGCTTTGAGTTTTTTTTTGGGGAGAAAATGGTTGAACAAGTGTGGCGTTATTAGCCCTCGTTTTGATGTTGGTGTCAAGGAGACTAGCATTGGAGCACAAAAGTGTTGGTGTTTCTTAACTAAGTCTCTTAACTAACAACATTTAATACTTAAAAAGTTACTAAAAGACCCATTAGAGGTTTCAGGTTTAATGTTGCTCTCAGCTTCTCACACAAAACAGAGTGAATAGCTCCGTACTGAAAAAACTCCTATACATGAATACCCAAGACGGTTAAGCTACTTAACCATGGTACTGGTCTGGTGGTGGACGTCCATAATAACCCATGTCTTGGAATGTTTGGTGATGAAATTAGCTAAAACCCAACAAAACCTTGATGTACTTAACATAAGTTCAGCTATCAACAATACATATTTTGACAACGATGCACACGAATGTACGAGTTCAATCAACGTAACTCTTTGCTTAATACAATGAACTTATGTAAACTAGTAACAAAAGTTGTTTAAGTTGACTGATCTAGAACATTAAAACATGTTATCGGATTTTGTGTTAGTAGTATTAACTTCTTACAGGGAACTTTAAAGTGTATTTATGTGCGTGTGCTTGTATGACATACTACTACTCTTTATTTCTTTTAGTTGCTAATACAATAAACTTATTCATCCAATATACAAACAGTACTATAAAATTGTAAAAAAATAAAAAAAGAAGCAGTTAAGAAGCTTATAAGTTATAACGAGAAAGTACGTAGTGGTAAAATGTACTATTGAACACATAATTTTTTCTGCTCACTATAATCATTTTCAAATTCACTTAACAAGGAGTAAAAGTTGCTCTCTTTTTATTGGTCAAAATAAAAGTTGCTCTCTATCGTCTGTTTAGGACACAACACAATAGATTGCGTAGACGTCATTCCCCAAAAGCGCGAATGGGCTTTCTGTAATGTAAGCGTCAAAGTACAAAGAAAAATCAAACAGTTAGTATACGTATCTACAATATACATAATTTATACATATACTAACAATTTTATAAAAATGAATTTTCAGATTAAACGACAAAACCGATAAATGGAAGCAAAATGGAAAGAGTAAAGTAAAACAAAAAATGTCTCGTGAAGCAGCACAGCAGGTGAAGACGAAAATGTAATTTTGTACATTGAATATATAGTTATTTCCGAAATTTAGCTTATAATAAAAATAAGTTGCGCAGAGAAAGTTACTTTACTCAAACAAATCTTCCAAAAAGGTTACAAAATTTAGATTATTTAAAGTGATTGAAAAAGAAAGGTTAAAACAGATAGCAGCATAAATGTCGTCCACCTTTGTCTTCTTTCGTTACCATAATTCTGTAAAGGTTAACAGTTCTTAAGAGTTTCCTCCCTTCACCAAACGTATCCTAAGAAAGAACATTAGTTATCAAGTTCTATAGCATATCAGCATCAAGATATGAAACTGATACAACCATTCATTCATATATACTAAAGAATCCATATAAATGGATTTGCTATTCAATCGAATCCCTAATTGTTCAGTTATGAGAATGAAAACAGCGAGTCCAGATGGATCCAGAGAGAGGCGCATCGGCGACCATCTTGATTCCATGGCAAGCATCGACCTCCGACCTGATTCTCGACGGACGCCACCGTCACATCCGCGCCGCTTCGCCGCAGCACATCGATCATCACTACCGCTTCAAACGGCTCCGTACCATGAGCAACGGGAATTAAAACCTAAACGCAGGAAGGAAAGAATAATCAATTACAGGATCCATAAGCATGTGATGTGAAGAAGAGTCGATAACGATCTTGGTACCTTCTTAGCAGGTGAAGCCATAGTCAAAGAGACAGAGAGAAGGATTGAGAAGTTCGTCTCGGAAATGAAAAATGGAGTCTAGTGCTGGAGAATGACGTGGCAGTGATTGGGTTTAAACAGTGAAACGCCATTGACGACTCTCTTTTACTTTTCTAAAGGAGTTTGATGGAAGAGAAGCAGTGATACGAGCATTATCGTGACGTGTCTAGTAATCATTGGTACGATGTGAAAATGAGGCCGTTGATTTTTACACGTCATCGTACCGATAGGAAAAGAACAAAAAATTGTTTTGGAGAATCATTAACGGCGCGTAGTTGGTTGGCCAAGGCGCAAACAACGTCCCGTTTTATGGTTTCATTGATGCACTTCCTGTCGTTTTGATATCAGTGAAAAATGGATGGATTTTTCTTTCGTCATTATGTTCCACGTGGGTGGCTTGGCATTGGCATGACCATGTGCAATTCGTTACGATTTGTCACTCAATTCCGAATATATACATTCGAACTATAAAATTCTTGCATGTATTTAATAGTATTCGTGAAAATTATAAAAAGTGTTCGTACGAATCAAAACTTGAGAGAAGAAGATACACCTATGTTGGAACCATTCTAATAATGAGTGTGTGAAACCGTTTGGGATTTCTGAATTTACTTCCTTTTCTTGCATCTATTAATCTATATTGCTCCCTCTTTTGGATGATGTCTCAGTTTCACTTTGAAATTTGCATTTTCTGTTTTTGTTTTTGTTTTCTTTTTGCATTTTCCACTTTTGTTTTTCTATTAAATTATTGTGTGGATATGTGTAAATGATACATATCTATATAATATTAGGGGTGGGCGTTCAGGTACCCATTCGGGTTTGTTTCGGATCTATTCAAATTTCGGGTTTTTGGGTTCACAAATTTTAGTCTCATTCGGATATTTCTAAATTTTGGTTCGAATTTGGTTCGGGTTCGGTTCGGATCTTTGTGAGTTTGGTTCGGGTTCGGATAACCTATTTAAATTATTTTTAAAAATTATAAATTGATTATATACTGTAAATTTCTAAAAATCTATAAACAAAATAATATATTACACATTATGGAACAACATATGTCAAAATACCTAAAATTAACATATAAATTGGATTGATTTGAATATTTGGATTGTAAATCAATAAGTATTTAAGTATTTTTAATGTTTTGAGTGTACTTTAGCAATTTTAGACATGTATTTTTGACTATTTACATATATTTACAAGTATTTTTGACAACTTCAAAGTATCTTATATATTTTGAATGTCCTTTAAGATACATTAAATCTAAAATAATTAATATATATAGGTATATAAATCTTTTTCAGAAATATTCGGGTACCGAAATATTTCAGTTCAGGTCGGGTTCAGTTTTGGTTTTTTAAATACACAAAATTTTGAATCCGTTCAGATATTGAATCAATTTCGTTTCGGATTTGACACTATTTTTTGGATCGGATTCGGTTCGGTTTTTCGGATCCGAGTTTTCTGCCCAACCCTATATATATAAAGAAGGTTTCTCTCTTATGAGGCTGCTATGTCAGCGCCAGGTCGAAGTCCCATGATGCGATGCGTGTTCGCGTAAACAATACACACCATTTCATTTATTTGAATGTGCACTCTGTTTGAGTTTTTAGTTACATTTTTGTTCATTATATTGCTTCAGAAAGTCCATCCTAAGAGGGTAAGTTGATTAGCACGAAATGAGTCATTTTGATTAAATTGTTTGATCATATTTCAACGCCGGTCGTTGCGATATCAGACAAAGTTCTAGGTATTTCGATCCAGTCTAGTTGTTTCATCTTCTTCTAATGATCCAGGACCTTATCCAGTTGATCAAGATTTTCTTTCCGATTTGAAGTCCGGTAGATGTTCTTCGACAATTGAAGTTAAGCTGCTGCGTTTTTAAGTTGTGAAACGTCATCTTCAATCCAAACACACAATTGCTTCTTAGTCAGACCCAGAATCTGACACAGAGCTGCTTCTTATTGCTTCTTATTGTAACTCATGCACTACAAGAAAACATGGGTTTTTCTGACGGAAATTCCGACCGCCACAAAAGTCGTCGGAATATACTGAGGACTTTCCCACGACATACCGACGAAATCCAAATATTCAATGTTTTCGGAATTTCGTCGGAAATATCTGACGGCTTTCCGAGGAAAAGATATCCGTCGGAATATCCCGATGACATTCCGAGAACATCCCGATCAAAAATAAGACCATTGTGTCCGTCAGATTACCGTCGGTATTTACCAATGAAATTCCGACAAATCATTTGACCGTTGCTGACATGAATATGATCGTTTTATAGCCGTTTGATAAACCGACGGAATTCCGACGAAATTAAAAAAATCGTAGGAATTCCGTTGGAAAACCGTGGGATAGGCATATGTAATTTCCTATAAATACAAGTTCACCTCATTCACCCCATTCACCTCATTCACTCTCATCACTCTCTCATTCTTATTATAAATCCGAAAAATGTCTTCTGAAAATTATTTTCGTTTTTGGATAGACAAACCTCATATGGATCCAAATACCAACTTGCTTACGGAGGAATACATGACAGGTATTGGATAATTCATGAGACTTGTTGAACAACAACCGGAAGCAAAAACTGGTATGTTAAGATGTCTCTGCTCTTCTTGTAATAATAGTAGGATTTTAAAAGATTGAGATGTTTGGAGACATTTATATTTGAGAAGCTGTTTGGTAGAAATTATAAGATTTGGTATCTTCATGAAAAAACTAATTATGAATATGGTAGTACTAGTGAACCTCAGCCTGTTGTTAAAGTAGAAAAACCTAGAATGGATGTAGATTTAATAGTTAAAATCTAAATCAATATGAAAAGCAGATTTAAAACTTTCTTCCCAGATTATATCACTCTAAATCTTCATCACCTTTTAAAAAATTATATACATATAAATAAAAATTATATTTTGAATTTTTTTTAGCAAATGTTCCATTATTAAAGTCTTCGAAACAAGTGATTATTAATTAAATTTAAACAAATAAAAAGTAGACAAAAATAATCTCTTTACGTGAATATTAAATTCTGAGAATCTTGTAATTTATGAGTTGTAGTCTAGAGATGTCAAATGAAAAGACGAGAGGCAATAACTTTGATAATTTTTAATATTTCTTATTTTTACTTTTAAAAAAAGAAAAACTAATTGTTTCATTGAATCAATATTTTCCGGGATTTTGACAGTTTGATAAGAGGTTATAATCGGTTCAACTTTAGTTGGGTTTTAGCATTAACCCAACTCAGATTATTTCGATTTATTGTTTAATCGACCGCCGGTTTGGCATATCCTCTCGATCAAATTATTTTTAGAAATTTAAATTTTATATTTGTATTTTTTAATCATATTTATATTTTCTTCTTATAATATTTTTTGAATGATAAATACTTATTTTAATAATTGTATTGAAATAGTTGGAACTACATATATATCAACCGATCATTATGATGTTTTAGTAGAATAAGTTTTAATACTTTAACAATCTGCATTTTGAAATCAACCCAAAAGAAAAGAATAACTGTTATTATATATATTTAAAAAAAAACTGTTATTATATATAAATATTGGTATATGTACATGCAAAAAAACCGTATGGGAATAGGTGGATTCCAAGAATTATGTGGCCAGGAATTTATGTTTTTTTTCTTTATAGCAAATAGGGAATTACAGTTTTTGAACTTTAATTAACAGATGAAAATAATTAAGACACAACTAATATTAATAGGTCATGCTGTAGAATTAATAGTATTGATTTATTTATGTCTGTGAATCACAGTTTAGTTTCTTTCTCTCTTCATCTCTTTGCTTCCCTATAGCTTTTTATCAAAGATCAAACTCCACTGAGTAGAAGAAAACCAAGACTGAATGTGAATGTATTCCCCGATGCAGCATGAAGAGTATATATATATATATATATATATATATATATA
>OVBX01003220.1:1482-12407 GCA_900406325.1 Erucastrum elatum | reverse complement strand
GCGGACAACGCACTTTCCAACAATATGCTTTCAGATCTGTAACTGTAGGTCCAAACTCAATTTATATACTACTTCTTAAGGGTACTTTCACAGGTTGGTGTTGTCTGTAACACGTTGGAAGTATAGATCTGGCTGTAAAGATATTAACTATTAAAACGAACACGTTGTTCATATAATTAATTAAAACTTTGATTTCCACTGAGAAGAATCAAGTCTTGATTCTCGGGGATCTTGTCAAGGAAGTTATTTTCATTAATAGATATAATATAAATAAATGNTCCGCCCCATACCATGTTAACTAACAAAACCCTCTACATATATCATATATCTATACATTTCTGTAACTGTTAAAACCGCACCGCAGTTAAACCGCTTGTTCTACACCGCTCAAACCGCAGATACCATTCAGAGCCTGAATATCCTATTAACTTTTTTGGCAAAAAGGTATTCAGAATCTAAAAGAAACATACATCACTTTCCTTTTAAAAGTTTTTGCTAAATAAAACTTAATAATCTTAGAATATATATATATATATATGTTCATTAGTTTAAATACCATAAAGAGCATGTCACAAATACAGTAAAAAAATTTTAGTGTTTTGAAAAAATAAACTGTATGATTGAAATGACAATGAACCGATAATAAAAGTACAAATATTTCTTACCAAATTCTTAAATTTGTTTTTTTTTGGAAAATAATATATTAGAGAAAAATATCACTTAATTTNGACAATGAACCGATAATAAAAGTACAAATATTTCTTACCAAATTCTTAAATTTGTTTTTTTTGGAAAATAATATATTAGAGAAAAATATCACTTAATTTTAAAAATTATATTANAAATATCACTTAATTTTAAAAGAAAAATATATGTGGTTTGTATTGTGTGAATTGTTTTGTATATTATTATTACATTTGTTGTGTTATATATTTATATGTAATAATAACTATCATTTGTTTCAAACCTTTTATTCACGAAATAAAATATAAATAAACAAATGATCCTAGAAAAAGAGTTCAAGTGCTTTCGAGGATTCAGACATCTTTGGTATAAAACAGGAAGGCAAGCTAGAAGACGTTAAGAATCTCTTCCTCTTCTTGTTAACAACAAAATTCAGCATCAACCCTTCTTTCTCTGAATCTTCAATCTCTTCTTTCTTTAAAAACTCTTTGAACCACATTGCCGACATTTTTGGATAACGTTTTAAACCATTGTTGTAGTCTACGTAGAATAGTCCGTATCGAACACCATAACCAGCGTTCCATTCGCAATTGTCAAGCAATGACCAAGCATAGTACCCTTCTACTTGAACACCATCCTCCCTAAAAAGAGATTTAGACACAACAATGATAAGAATTTTGAAAGAAGAAAACTCAGTTAAAGTTTGTGCACACGTTTCTTGCTTGTCAAGTGACCAAAAGAGAGTAGAGACTCACTTGATGGCCTGGTGGATGCTTTGGAGATGTTTTTCGTGGTACTCTGTCCTCTGAAGATCCATCAGATTTGAGAGTTTAGCTTTCTTTTCATAATCTATATCGCAGTGTCCTACATAATTGTTGGAGCTTTTAATTACTTTCAGATAAATGAGAAAAGGAGTTCTGAGGAGGCTACAGATGAATATACAAGGAAATTTACCATTTTCAGTTATCATAAATTTAGGGCTTCCGTATTTGTTTTTTGCATGATTTAGAAACTTTCTTAACCCTTGCGGGTATAAAAAGTCCCATTCTGAACCACCTCTAGGACCCAAAATTTCTCCAGCTTTGTTTTGTTCTGTTTGATAATAAAGTAACGAAAACTTGTGAGTCAAGAAGCCGAAAATAAAACCATAGACAATATGAAATACCGAATGATGTGTTTGGAAAAAAACTCACTCTTCCACTCGATTCGTGCGTCGGATCTCCAATTTGGAGTGCTATGATCGACGTCAACAACATTTTTAACGTAAAAGGCACTGTAATAATTTACTCCCACGAAGTCAAAAGATCCTTTTAACTTCTGAGATTGAGCTGCAGTAAACGACGGTAATCTTTTTCCTATTGATCTTTTCATGACTTCTGGATAATCTCCATAGACCGTTGGATCCATATGCCTTCAAATATCAAACCCCAAAAGTACTTCTTAGTCAACATAGTAGCATAAAAAATTGGTAT
Organism: Erucastrum elatum; assembly: GCA_900406325.1. Lineage (NCBI taxonomy): Eukaryota > Viridiplantae > Streptophyta > Magnoliopsida > Brassicales > Brassicaceae > Erucastrum > Erucastrum elatum. The sequence goes on along the minus strand of OVBX01003220.1, from coordinate 10,251 downwards.
CCAAAAAGAAAAAAAATTCAATAAGATCAATCACTCACCACCCAAACATAAATTCCATGGCACGCTCAACCGCGTCTTTATCATCAGGGCAGTTCGAGTCGTAAGGTTCGAACCAGACCGGACAATGTGCAATACCTATTTTTCCATCTTTACACTGTAACATGTAATATCATTGTATATAAATAAATTTACTGACAATCAATTCGCTAATATTCTAATATATAGATTATAGAGCATGCATGAGTAGCTCAAAAAAAACGAACATGTATGCAAGTTAAAAAGACCAAAGAACAATATTTCTACCAATTATCCGTACCTTTGGGTTATTCCTGAAGACTTCAACAGCTTCAGCATGAGCTAAGAGTAGATTGTGACTAACAGTGTAAACCTCGAGACCAGATTCACCGGCTAAAGCTGCTTCGTTCATATATTTGGAGGCACGGCCGGGAGCTTTTCTCCCGGTATCGTAACCACCAATACTGTAAACCCATGGCTCGTTTAGTGTAACCCAATATTTCACACGGTCGCCAAATTCCTCGAAACATATGGAGGCAAAATCGCGAAAATCATCACTGCACCAGTTATGATTGTTATATATTCACAAAGTTAGATGTATATAAAAGAGATATAAACGTTAAAAGATTAGTATGATGATGTTCTAATGCATTACTTACACAGCCTTTTCGCTTAAAAACCCGTTGTATTCATCTTCTAAGGCTTGTGGAGTATCCCAATGGAACAAAGTAGCTAGAGGTGTGATTCCTGTTATATAGGATCATGTAAATTAGAAGTCATTGTATAAAGTATAAATTAACAATTACATATGATCATTCAATATATACACATGAGAAGGATTAGGGTTAGATACCGTTGGCTAAGAGTTCGTCGATAAGGTCGTTGTAGAATTTGATTCCCTCCTTGTTCACTCCTTTGCTTTTCTTTCCATCTATATTTTAGGTAGAAAAGCAAAGGCTAATTTACCTATTGTGGATGAAGATATTTTCTCATTAAAGAAAAAGAGCTTGAAATTTACAACTTACGAGGAAAAATCCTAGGCCATGAGATTGAGAATCTGAATGAATCCATATTGATATCTTTCATTCTTTGAATATCTTCCTTGTAATGGTGGTAAAACTCCACTGCTTGGTCCGCATCAGAGTAACAATTCCTTTCTACACATATAAGTTCAAGGTTTTAATTAGTTTAATATATTTATATATATTCAAGTAAACGATTAGGAAACAAATACATACATAAGCTATAACAATATATTGATTTGTTGATATCAACCTGGATGCTTGCGGACAAAAGTATCCCAAACACTCAGCCCTCGAGAGGCATCGTTCACGGCTCCTTCGTATTGGTAAGCCGATGAGGCAGTCCCGAACAAGAAGCCTTCAGGGAAATCGAATCGGCCAAACGAATTCTTAGCTGCGTATATCTTCTTTCCTCTGATACAAAACTAAAACCCGTCAAACTAGATATATTTATATTTTTATGTCCATGCAAAAAAAAAATGTTTTTTTTCGTTACAAATAATACTTTAAGTTATTATTACTTACGGCATCATCTTGTTTTGTAACTTATGATCTTTAAGGAATGAGGCTGGATATTTCTCTCAAACTTGTATAAATAAATGAAACGAATGTAATAAGATTTGGGTTGTGATTTAAGCGATCGCATATGGTAAGGTTTTATATAGGCAAACGAAATCGTATTAAGGGACCAAGAAAATTCAAACTTTAATTCAGTCAAACTAGTTGCATATGTGAACTACGTCTATTGACTTGGTTTGTTTTATTTGATTCAAATTAATTTGGCAACTATGTGTTTTGCCCTATACGTATACGTGCATAATTGTCTTACTAATATTTATTAATATATTTATTGTGTTGTCAAGTTATTCTTTATATTTTTAATCAATTTACTTTTCTTTGATTTTTGATTTTTTATCTCAGTCTATATATTTTTAACATAATGAATAATATAAAATTATAAGACAATGTGAAAGTATAATTACATATCAAAATATTTCACATAATAAAAAAAATTAAGAAAGAGAACTTAAAAAAAAACAAATCGAGAGAATGATAATATTTCATTGGTTTACTGGGTAAATATATACATTGACTTATCTTAATATTTCATAAGTTTTTTATCATAGTTAATTTATGGTTAATTATATAATGATAAATATAATTATTCTTTAAAATATACTATTTTAACCATTAAACACATGTTCAAACATGATTATATATGCAACTCTCTAAACTTAATATCAAACCATAACTTTTATTATAAATTGNTTTATCATAGTTAATTTATGGTTAATTATATAATGATAAATATAATTATTCTTTAAAATATATCTATTTTAACCATTAAACACATGTTCAAACATGATTATATATGCAACTCTCTAAACTTAATATCAAACCATAACTTTTATTATAAATTTAACAGTAATAAAATATACACGTGAAATAGTTACCACTAAATAATTTAACATACCTAAATTATAATTCAAAACTGCATGTAATAAAACTGATTTGCTTTCGAGTCTTTCAAACTCAACGAAAGAAAAAGAAACATAGAACTCCAACTAAATAAAAACAAATTAATATCGAAAGTACATAAATATAGATGTCAAGAACCCCATAAAAGATCTAGTGCTAAATAGAGAATCAAGCTTTGTTGTTGTTGATATAACCCTTCATACAAGTAAGTCCAACCCATAATATTATTTGATAAGAAAATGTTGTATGATCTACACAAAATGATTGAACCACTAAAAAAAACGTTCACATTAAAATGTTGAAAGAGAACACAAGCAATTGAAACAACCATGACACTACCTCTACGAGATGAAAGAAAACTTTTTTTTTTTGATCAAACCACAATGCATTTATAAAAGAAGTTTTAGCCTCCATCGCTGGAGTTTACAGACATACTAGCAAGGGCAGACTTAGCCACAATATCAGCCTCGCTATTAAAGCTTCTAGAAATGAAATGGAAAGAGATAACATCAAAGTAAGAAAAGGCATGATAGATATCAAACATGATACCGAAAAGTTCAGGCTGAGACTCTCCATTCTTCAGCAGAGTGATGAGGGAGAGGGAGTCAGAGAGAACTGCCAGGGATCGGACGTTTGAATAGACTGTTGTGAGCACAGCGAGACGGACAGCAATGGCTTCTGCCATAAGAGCTGATGAGACTGAACTTCTTGTTTCACGAAGGTTACTGAGAGACAAATGGTTATTGCCTGAGAAGACTCCTCCAATACCGCAAGCTAGTGAGCTAACATTCCAAGCTGCATCCACTTTACAGACTAGGATATCTGCAGCGAAACTTGGTGGAGGTCGAAGACGAGAGGGAGGAACCATACTTCCCGAACCCGAGACTAGCTTAGTCGGGGTCTGCAACACTCCCCATTCCTTAGTATCCAATATGCACTTGAGGACTGTTTCCTGAACGGAGAAAGCTTTGTTCTCGAATACTAGCTTGTTCCTTGATTTCCATAAGTTCCACAATACCCAAGGCCAAATAAGATTGGAGATGCCTATCAGTGGTAATGGGGTGAGAAAGCTCCCTGACTTGAGCAGCTCCGTCATGGAAGGAGTGGATACCGGTGGTCTTAATCGCAGGGGTAATTGATTCCACACTTCAACAGCAAAAGGACATGTCAGAAAGACATGTAGATCATCCTCATATGCTCCACATCTTTTGCAATTGAAAGGCGGGACTCCTCGCTTGCATAGATTATCACTCACTGGAATTGCTTTCTTAATGACCTTCCACAAGAAATCCTTAATTTTTGGTGATGTATCGATGTTCCAGATATTCTTAAGCCAATCCAGTTGGTGGTCTTCTCTTCCTGTCTCCATTTTGTCCAATATGCCTAGACCATAACCCGTTTTTGTTGTATAGATTCCTTTTTTATCAGGAAGCCAAGCAAAAGAGTCCTGAGATGGAGCTGCACTAGTTATTATCTTCAATATATCCTCCTCATACTGAGGTAGATGATGTCTGATTTTAATCAGGTCCCATTGGTTCGATATGGGACAGAGTAGATCACTAACTCTGAGATTTAATGAAGTCAAATTTGGAGGGCCGACTGGTCTCTTGGGTGTTTTGAAAGAGAGCCACGGATCCGCCCAGACTCTGATATCTTTACCATTGCCAACCACCCGACTTAATCCTTTTTGAAGAATGTCTCTCCCCACTATGATGCCTCTCCAGCCATGAGACGCAGAAGCTGGTAAGGAGCATTGTAAGAAGGAGGAATCTCGAGCATACTTGCCCAGTAGTACTCTGGAAAGTAAGGATCGTGGCTCAGTGAGAATTCTCCATCCAATCTTCGCTAACAGAGCATCATTAAAAGTTTCTATATCTCGAAAACCAAGTCCTCCCGCATGTTTGGGGAGTGTTAAGACATACCAAGCAACCCAACACATCTTCCGCTTCTCTGGGTTCGCATCCCACCAGAAACGAGTTAGAAGGGATTGGATCTGTCGACAAAGAGACAAGGGGATTTTGAAACAAGACATCGTATAGCACGGCATAGCTGAGAGTACAGCTTTAAGCATAATTTGTTTCCCTGCTCCAGAGAGAAACTTCGTCGACCAAGAGTGAGATTTCTGTCTAATTTTGTCAACAATGGAGGAAAATATATCACACTTTTTGTGGCCGAAGTTCTCTGGTACGCCGAGGTATTTCCCGATACCTCCCTCCTTATCAATGGCCAACGACGATTTGACTCTGGTCTTTACCTCCGATGGCGTTTTAGCTGAGAAGGTGACAATGGATTTTTGAGTATTGATCTTCTGACCGGACAGTTCTTCATAGTTCCTGAGAATCGCTACGAGGGTGTCTACACTCTTTGTGTTGGATTTGCAAAAAAACATTGTGTCGTCCGCAAATAACAAGTGGTTGATTGGAGGGCTTCCTCGTGATACTCGGACTCCTGGAAAAGAACCATCTGCCTGTCCCTTCATACACATGGCAGCAAGAACCTCCGTACAGAGAATAAAGATATGTGGAGAGATTGGGTCTCCTTGCCTTAGTCCACGAGAAGGCTTAACAGCACCTTGAGGCGTACCGTTGATGAGGAAAGTATATGACACTGACTCGATGCAGCTCATGATCCAGGAAATCCAGCGTGGAGCAAAGCCAAGTAAAGATAATACTTCTCTGATGAAGGTCCACTCAATGCGATCGTAAGCTTTGCTCATGTCGGTTTTCACCGCCATTGAGCAATACTTCTTAGCTTCCGAGGTTCGAAGATAGTGTAGTGTCTCATGAGTGATCAAGACATTGTCTGTGATGGCTCGACCTGAGACAAAAGCTGATTGAGTCTCCGATATTAGCATCGGTAGGAGAGGCTTGAGTCTGCGTGTAAGAATTTTTGCAATAATTTTGTAATGCGTGTTACAGAGAGCAATGGGCCGGTAATCAGAGACAGCTCGTGGTCCTGTGATTTTTGGTATGAGCCTAATGTGAGTTTCATTCTGCTGGTGGTGAAGGGAGCTTGTCGTAAAGAAACTTCTGATATCTCTGATCACATCACTTCCAACTATGTTCCAGTATGACTGGTAAAAGGTAGCAGAAAAACCGTCGGGGCCGGGAGCCTTTGAGCCATTAATGGAGAAGGTAGCATCCTTTATCTCTGAATCACTCGGTATAGTTGTTAGCATTTGATTCATCTCTGGAGTAACCTTACAGGTGAGGAGACCTTGCAAACGGGAGAAATCTGAGTTACCATTGGAGGTAAAGATTTGCTGAAAGTACTCAGAAATAACCTTGGTAATCTCCTGCTCTTCAAATACTTCCTGGCCCTGCGGATCTTCAATGACAGGTATGGAGTTTATCATTCGTCTGGATCTCGTAGCAGCATGAAAAAATCTGGTATTCCTATCACCTTTTTTGAGCCATTGAATCCTACTCCTCTGCAGCCAGAACTGTTCTTCGTCAAGGTAAGCTTGGCGTAGTTCCAAAGTAATCTTCTCTATCAAGGCTGTGTCGGGGATATCTGCTGATAAGGCAGACTCAAGGGCATTTTGAGCTGTCTTGATCACGAGGTTACTCTGGTTTTGTTGAATTTTAGCCCATTGAATAATGCTTCTACGACACTTATTTAGTTTACCAATAACGGAGTCGAGAGGAGAGTGATTCCAAGCTGTCTCTACAAGTTGTGTAATTTCTTCCTTCTCCACTAAGGCTCTGTTAAACCTGAAAAGACCTCCTTTTCTTTTCCGATCTGCGTTGAAATAAGTAATCAAAGGCCGGTGGTCCGAGCCCTCAAACCGCAGATAACAGCTCCGTCCCATAGGATAAGTCTCGGACCAGGAACAATTACCCAAAGAACGGTCAAGACGTGATCTGATGTAGTGTGAGTATCGAGTTCCCCTCCAAGATAATTGATCTCCCGAGTGCTTTATATCCCAAAGGCCATTCTGGGCTACAAAGGAACGGAAAGGCGTGAAGGAGCCTTCGAGTCTGGGTATTCCTCCAACCTTTTCAGAGTTGTTAAGAAAGTCGTTGAAGTCGCCGGTCAAAAGCCATGCTGCATCTCTGTTCAGTCCTACAAGTGAGAGCTTATTCCAGAATGCAGCTCTATTCTCCATTGCTGGCGCTCCGTACACAAAGGAGACATATGAAGTGACTCCCCTGAACTTTATTCGAGTGTCTATAAGGTTTGGAGAGGATTCTAAGATTGTGATATCGACTTCATCATTCCATAATAGGTAGAGCCCACCACTTAAACCATTAGGAGGAACCGAGAAATGGTGATGATAATTCAGAGATTGGAGTTTGGATTGAATAAAATCATCACTGTTTTTAGTTTCCATGAGGAACATTACATTAGGAGTCATGCTGCGATGCATTTCCTTTAAATGACGAATTGTAAGGATGTTCTCCAATCCTTGACAATTCCAACTCAAAATAGCTAAGGAAGAAGATTTGAAAGAAAACTATAACCAAAACAACTTGGACTGAATGAGAGAAACGAAATTATNTGAAAGAGAACACAAGCAATTGAAACAACCATGACACTACCTCTACGAGATGAAAGAAAACTATAACCAAAACAACTTGGACTGAATGAGAGAAACGAAATTATAGAGTTTAAGACTTCTTACATCACATGAAAATGAAAATAAGAATTTGTTCTAATTTGTCAAAGTCAAAATAATTATAGTTCTATTTCCAATTAGATAATTTGAAACAATTATATTATTTAAATTGATAAATTAATTATTCAAGCTAAAAATTAATAAAAACTAAATATATAAGTAAAATTAACTAAAATTATGGATAATACAATAATTCAAGTTAAGAACCAATAAAAACATGACATATAAAAAAATATTATCTAAAATCATGGAAAAGCTAACAATTAAACAAAATCACTTATTTAAATTAATAAATTAATGATTCAACCTAAACACTAATAAAACATGACATATAAGTAGAAGTATCCAACATCAGGTGAAAATGATAATTCAACATAAAAACAAATAAAAACATGACATCATAAATGATAATAGTATAGATTATAACCAAAATGAGAAAAGAGTGGGGTGTGTATGGGTAATGGGTTACCTTCGCTTTGTGTTCATATGCCAACCAGATTCTCCTATGTAGACCTTTTTTTTTTGTAACAATCTCCTATGTAGACTTCAAACGAAAATATATACTATAAAATATGTAATAAATAAGACAGTGCCGGGGAAAATACGATGCGATTAGGGTGGATTTTAGAATTTTGGATATACATTTTTTCCTGGTCTTAAAAAAAAAGGATATACATTTTTTTTCCGTTCCCTTAAATTTTATTCTTCTTTTTAATAATATAGATTTTTGGAAAGATTCGATAAAAGGATCACTCTGAGTGACAGTGGATTAGTGTGCGATCTGGTCTGGCTTTATTGTACATATCNTACATTTTTTTTCCGTTCCCTTAAATTTTATTCTTCTTTTTAATAATATAGATTTTTGGAAATATTCGATAAAAGGATCACTCTGAGTGACAGTGGATTAGTGTGCGATCTGGTCTGGCTTTATTGTACATATCATGTATCCTACAAGTGGCTTTTGTCTCTCTAGTGATTACTTATTTTATATCGACTACTTTGCCTTTTCGTCATATATATGTGTTAACTACGAATGCAATTAACACATGTAGTTATACTAATGTGTAACGCTAAAGGCTGTTAACAGGATTTTCAAATTTGAGTTTTAACCATATGTAGAGGCTTGATTTTTCTAGTCATATGGTAAATTATCTATGCTTTTTCAAATATGGCAATATTTACATCTAACATAAATTTGCTTGATCTTGGCGATTTTTATTTTTGTTTCTTCGAATATATGCCATTGAAAATTCAAAACAGAAAAAGTTAGGGATATATCCCCCTTCCTCACTAAAAGTAAACACCGTGCTAGGTCCTTTGTCTCGGTCAAATTTCTTCACTTTTTGTACAAGTAAATCATCACTCAATAGATGTATAGAATTTTCGTAACGTGGCACAATCGCCAGTTTGTACATGCATGTACTGTATGAGTATGTGACTCTGTGGCTAAAAGAAACTAAAAATATTAGTCAAACGGGAAACTAATAATATAAATGATTGCGAAAATATACTTTCTTCGTTCTTAAAAGATGATTGTTTTTCGTTCTTAAAAGATGGTTGTTCTGGAGAAAAAAATATTTCTAAAACATTGTTGTTTTATGTTTTCTATAAAAAAGTTGCAAAATTTAAAAACAA
>OVBX01003219.1:0-17519 GCA_900406325.1 Erucastrum elatum | reverse complement strand
AAACAGTTACGATGCTTCAGAAATTATATAAATGACTAACTTTGCCATTTATCATAATGCTTGAACTGCTGCAAACTAATTTACAGTCACCCTTTATTTGTTACTGTTCACTACACGCTAATTTCAAAATAGGTCGAAGGGAATTCATCGAGAAATACGACATCAACAGATTTTTTTTTTTTGACGAAAGATTTTCAGACATCAACAGAATTGTTATTTTGGAATCAATTCTGTTTCCCCCATGGCTCATACATGGTTAGCTATAGTCTTTAGATATTCATACTCAAAACCGAAGGATTTCAAGAAAAAGAAAATCATTTAATGCAAGAAATGATTGCTAGCTATCTTGACTCATAAATAGGAATCACAGAGTTGAAAGAGAGGAAGTATTTTACTGAGCCAAGAACTTTTGCTTTTCGATGAAATGTAGGCTTTATATTAATTATTTCCATTTTTTATGCTTATTAATCCGTTTAACTTTTTTATTATTATTTTATTGTGAAAGGAGATTTGATAAAAGCTAGTACTATTGATCATCGGCTATTTATATAATTAATTAATTAAATAAGATTTGTTTTGGGTAGGACGCGAATAAACCTCAAGAAACGCAAAAAACACACAAAACAAAAACACTTTCTTCCTCCTTTCGTTCCTTTAGGGTCTCTTTCTCACTTATCTCTTAAGCAAAAGCAGTCGTCATCAGATGGCGTCTCACGCTTCGAATCTCTGGGTGCTTCTAGGTTTAGGCATCGCCGGGATTCTCCTCGCTGCTAAGAAGCTCAAGAAAACCATCCGTGAAGATTTCGGCGCCTTTGTCGACAAGCTCTTGCTCCTCCCTCCTCCGCAGCCTGCTCCTCCCAAAGCCCCTCACCCTCTCACCGGTCTCTCCTTCGCCGTATCCGACGTGTAAGTCACCGTATACTTCTCCCCCACCCCTTCCTCTGGACTCTATATATGTCTATAATTTTGGTGAAAATTTGGGGGGGATTTAGGTGGATAATCTTTGTTTGCTGAAGAGTCACTCCGAACCACCGGCTGATTATAAATTTTTCTGGTGAACTTACAGAGAGTATAGTTGATTCATTTGGAAGCAATGATTCTGAAAGGTTGCTTTTAGTAGATTCAAATGTCAGTATGTGTCTGTGCTAGGTTGAGAGTGTTTGGCTTCTACTACTGATCCAATGGATTCCACTTAATACACTATGCAGTATAGGTTAATAGATTTGTAAAAATGTTTTTTATCTAATTTTATTCTTTGGTGTGAACTCTTCGAACTTCAATCAAAGGGTTCAAGATGCTAAAGTTTATCTCATTCTTATTTGTTTTTTTTTCCAGATTCGATGTTTCAGGCTACGTGACTGGATTTGGTCATCCAGACTGGGTCAGGACGCATGAAGCTGCGTCATCGACATGTCCTGTTGTTTCTACTCTCGCTGAAGGTGGAGCTACTTGCCTCGGGAAAACTGTTGTTGATGAACTTGCCTTTAGGTTCGTCCCTCCCTCTTCTCGATTACCTAAATATCAAATTTTCACTAAATGACATGTAGTCTGGGATTTTCCAGTGTGAAACTTTTTATTTGTTAGTAGAGAGACAAGCGTGTGACGATTGTATTTGTGGTTCAAGCATTTTCATTCCTTTGTTTTTTTTTTTGTGGTTTTTGTTTGTTTGCTTCAGTATCAGTGGAGAAAACAAGCATTACGAGTCTCCCACAAATCCTGCCGCTCATGATCGTATTCCTGGCGGCGCTTGCAGTGGAGCTGCCGTCGCCGTAGCCACTAACGCTGTTGATTTTGCCCTAGGTGAGTTCTGTTATACCTTCTTTTTTTCCTTGCTAGGAGGACAATGTAGTGCAAGATAACCCTAAGTTTTAGTCACAAAACGTGGTTGACAGATTTATATTTCAAGATACTGTAACTGTTATAAATATGTTTAGTTTAGAATCCTATGGCTATATACTAAGATAGTTCCATTCGAACTTGCATGGTAGTGTGCTCATTGGCCCCTCCCATTCATTTCTAATATCTCAACCGCTGTACTGGTTCTGGCTCAAGTTTTCATAAGAATATGATTTGATGACTTGCGTCATTGCAGGCATTGACACAGTTGGTGGGGTAAGAGTGCCTGCTGGATACTGTGGCGTTCTTGGATTCAAATCTTCCCACGGAGCCATTTCAAACACTGGGATCATACCAGTATCTTCTAGTCTTGACTCTGTTGGTATGAATACATATACATGTGTCAGTTAGACTTTTGTAGTAGAATGTTTTGGATCTTATATACACTAGGTTGTGTATATTTATTTCTGATGGAAAATGACTTCGTTCATATGAAAATTTAGATTAAGCACTATGATATGAGCAGTTAAGTTGATTCTGATCAATATATATTGCCTTCAGGATGGTTTGCTCGCGATCCAAACACCCTACGCCGCGTGGGCCATGTGCTCTTGCACCTTCCTTTTGCCACACAACGGAATCCAAGGCAAATCATAGTGGCTGATGACTATTTTCAACTGTTAAAGATCCCTGTGGACCGGATTACGCAGGTGGTGAACAGATCAGCTGAAAAGCTCTTCGGAAGTATGTCCTTTGCTCTTCATGTAGTTCCTCCGTCTCTGTCACATGTCCTGATTGTAATCGAGATGTCCTTCGTTTTATTTTTAGGACAATCGCTGAAGCATCAGAACCTGGAGAACTATCTTGAATCTAAAGTTCCTAGCTTGAAAGAGTTCACTAGGACAAAAACCACTGCTAACACGAAGGTCCCAGCATCGAGACTACTGGCAAATGTGATGCAACTTCTTCAAAGGTGTGCCTGATGTTTATTCACCATCAGAGGATGAGAGAATCTTGATTCTGAAATCCTAAAGACGATCTTAACTTTGTATTGTAGGCACGAGTTTCTTCAGAACCATGGGGATTGGATCAATACAGTGAAGCCGGCTATTGATCCTGTGATTTCATCACAATTGTGTGAGAACGCAGAACTAAACAGTGAGGAGATTGAGAATCTGAACACAATCAGAAACCAGACACGAGTGGCTATTAATTCACTTCTCAAGGTATTCCTGCTCTTTCCACAACTTGGGCAACTTTGTTTACGTGTGTCGTGAGTCTTGACTAAGCTAAAGTGTGTTTGTTCCCATATGCGCCAAGGATGATGGCATTCTGGTTATCCCAACAATGCCAACTCTTCCTCCAAAACTTGGCAGCAAAGAGATAATCTCCGAAGACTATCAAAACCGAGCTTCCAGTCTACTTAGCATTGCTAGCGTATCGGGCTGTTGTCAGGTTAGATCTCACTCTCTTAACTGTTCCTATACGCCCTCAAATAAATCGACAAAAAAAAAACGATCACTTACCAGACACCACAATTCAGACATTGTGTCTTTGAACATTTATTGGGTTTAATGATACAGGTGACAGTGCCGCTGGGACACCACGAGAAGTGCCCTGTTTCAGTTTCTTTCGTAGCAAGACATGGTGGTGACCGCTTTTTACTAGATACAGTGCAGACAATGTATGCGTCTTTGCAAGAGAACTCCAACATTATTGCCGATCCCAAATCATCTAAGAAGACTATCAGCCAAGAAGAGTCAGCTGAAATTGCCAAAGAGAAGGTCAATTAATTTCTTAATGCTGGTCTCTTTTTCCCCAATGGCATTGTCCTCCTTTAATGTGGTTCTCATGTGTTATTTCTTTGCTTTGTCTTTTTTTTTTTGTAAAACCAGGGTAACCAAGCGTTTAAAGAGAAGCAGTGGCAGAAAGCTATTGGTCTATACTCAGAAGCAATTAAGCTGAGTGAAAACAATGCTACTTATTACAGTAACAGAGCTGCTGCATATCTTGAATTTGGAAGGTAAATTATTTCTGATCCTAACCTTATAAATTTGAGATGTTTTTACGTGACATTGGCTTAATAAACCCTATACATACAGCTTTCTTCAAGCCGAAGAAGATTGTACCAAAGCCATCACTCTCGACAAGAAGGTAACATTCCTTAAACACTGGAGCAAGCTAGTTTCTTCTGTAAAAACTTTCTTTGCCTTTCGAATCGTAACAGAATATTTCTTGTTCAGAATGTGAAAGCTTATTTACGAAGAGGAACCGCCAGGGAAATGTTAGGCTATTACAAGGAAGCCATGGATGGTAAAGATTTAAAGAAGCAAGATCAATCTTATCTAATTATTGTCTTGTATAATCTGAATTTTGACACTCGGAGATTGTTTTTTTCTTGTCTTTTAACTGTGCAGATTTCAGACACGCACTAGTGTTGGAACCAAACAACAAGAGAGCGTCTCTATCAGCCGAGAAACTGCGAAAGGTATTCCAGTGAAGCTTGTCCCGTGCCTCAGCGTTCATTGAGCCAACGTATGTTCCTATAAAATGTATCCAAAAGAGTACAGCCAATTTTGTTACGATCCTCGCATATTTAGGCATTTTTATTTAGATACACTTTACGAGTCTTCTTCGACGAAAATGGAATCAAAATATTTACGTTGTAACGGAGTTTTAGCGTCCACTAAAATTGGCTTGCATAAAAAAACTAACGTTGATCCTAAACAACGGATACCGAAATTCTCGGTCGTCTTCTATTCAATCTGAAATTAGGTCATCCCTTTTATATACATCGCCTGTATCCATTTCTTTCTCCGCACGTTATCTCCTCCCCTGCAAACGCTTCGCTCTAAAAGAAAAACAGAGCTAAGAGGAGGAGAGAAAGCAAAGAGGCAAAAGCAAAAAATAAAACAATTAAACATTTCATCACGGTGAGATTTAATGTTTGATACTTTTATCATTTAGTTAGCTTGACATATTTGGAGATTTTGATTTTCAGACACAAATATTGAGATCTAAAAGACGTGTGTTGTGCAGTGGAAGCTTGATAAAAGATCGTAGAGAGTGAGCAATAATATAGAAAATTAATCAAAGGCAAATGAGCACGACAAGGAAAAGCTCACTAATGGAAACTCTCTTGGGACTCCTTAGAATCCGCATCAAACGTGGTGTCAATCTCGCCGTCCGTGACATCAATAGTAGCGACCCTTACGTTGTCGTCAAAATGGGCAAACAGGTCTTATGTTATATACAATAATACAAATCATCTAAATATTACAATTTCCACACTATAATCCATACGTGCAAATATTCAACTTATTGTTTTTTTTTTGTGTTGCAGAAGTTGAAGACTCGTGTTATCAACAAAGACGTAAATCCTGAATGGAATGAAGACCTGACTCTCTCCGTCACAGACCCCAGTCTTAGCGTCCTCTTGGTTATTTTTTCATAATTTTAAATAATGATTACGGTTATGAATTTATGATGTTTATGTTGATCATTAAAAGCATCATATGTTTTGTATGTAGACGGTGTACGACCACGACATGTTTAGCCCGGACGACAAGATGGGAGATGCAGAGTTCGAGATAAAGCCGTATATTGAGGCTTTAAAGATGCACCTCGACGGTCTTCCTAGTGGAACCATTGTCACCACGGTTCAGCCATGTCGTCGCAACTGTCTTGCTGAGGAGTCTAAAGTCACTTGGGTCGACGGTAAGCTCGTCCAGGATCTCGTTCTCAGATTACGTCACGTGGAATGTGGAGAGGTCGAGGCTCAGCTTCAGTGGATTGACCTCCCTGGCTCCAAGGGTCTATGAAACTTCTTTTCTCTTTATAATTACCGTTACTTTTGGAGTGTTTTCTTTCGAATTTGAATTAAACCTCAAAAAAAAAAAAGTACCGAACCATGTTGTGAGTACAAAACTCGTATTAATCCATGAGGATTAAAATCGTTTGAGGGATGTTTTGTTTCCCATAAGGTGATGGAGTCGTATATATTGTCCTTGTATATTTGGATTAGCTATGTGCCTTGAATAAAAGCTTGATTAATTACCACGAACAACTAACTTTCTTTACATCTTTTCATGAGTTCAGTGATATTAACCAAAAAAACAAAAAAAATGATTCAAAACTCGGCCATAATCGTACGACATAAACATTTTGATAATATTAAAACCCATCATGGCACCACTGACACTGGTAGGCCTTTTTCAACAATTGATATCAGAAGTTAATGCTTACTGACTTAGGTGCTGAACACAGCATATGTAATTAGCCCCACTACTGATTCAATTGTAGTGAACAAGATTCACGTCTGAATTAGCCCCTGGATCCTTGTGAAGACGTAGAAAAAGGGCCTTGTGAATAGAGCCAACGGAGATATTAGGTGAAGAGAATCCAGGTGTATTATAATGAGTGATCCACCATCGTTAAAAACGACAAAACACGTGAACCCATTGTTGTCGTTTGATACAACGTGTCTTGATGATCATCATCAGTAGTGTGGCAAGTGACTGTGATAACACTGAAGCGGTGTCTTCTTGTTAATTCCGAAAAAGTTAAAAGAGATTCGACTCTAGTACTACTTTTTTTCTCGTTTTATTAGTTTGATAGATCCCAAGGGACCCTAAATTACGGTTCCCTATGAACGATCTAGAGATTCCTTCCACATCTCCCCCAAATTACTCAATTAGTTTTACCAAAAAAAAAAATTGTTGTTTAATTTCGTTTGACCTGAAACTCATTTCCAAGAAACTTGCATTCATATTCTTCAAAAAAAAAACGGTATGTTCTGAGTTTTTGGTAACGTTTTCAGGCAATGCCTATCAAATTTTCTTTTGAAAAGATGTCACTTGAGGAGATAGACCACATATTTGCATGCAAACACTTAGATATTTGTCCTAAAAATTATTGTGCATGAGTCCCACCAATAATGCACACATCCACCAAAGGATGTACATAATCCATAACTTTTCTCATTTCCACACATGCATGATGCATGCTCGTCTCGCTATCACCATTTACAAGCTGATTTTTATTCTTTTCAAGTCACCCATTTTAATAAATTTAAAAAGCCACTCTAATAATATATGAATATATTGTAGTTAAATTCAAATATGTCAAAAAAATATTGTGTTTGAATGAAAATCTATAAAATGTAATACATTTTAATGCAAATAGCATAAATATGGTAGTATATATACAGTACTTCAGTTCAAAAAAAAAGATACAGTTCAAAATAGTAGCCACAACATAAATCCAACATTACATTTACTAAAATTTACAAGTAGATATTTATTTACCAAAGAGAACTTTTTGGTTCAATGTATAACCGCGTATTGCATGTTGATTTTTATTTACGGTGAGTCAGTAAAGAAGAGAGGCAACCTCGAAAACGACGTCACCGTTTCCCTATAAAAGCGGGCGCGCAGTTAGCTTCTCTTTCTCACCAACAAAAAAAACCTCAAACATATCGCTCTCTCTCTATTTCTCAGATCGTAATCACAAGAAAAAAACATTGTTGGCGGAGTCTGAGATTGTGAATTGATGCAGCAGAGAGGCCGATCCGTCAACCGTAGATCAAGAAGCTTCTCCAGATCCAGACTCGCCGTCGAAGGCCACTGAACACCAATCTCTCTTGTTCTCTCTCTCAAACCGATATTTTTTCCTTTTTTTTTTGTTCCCGACGAAACACCTTTCTCACAATGGCAGCAGCAGCATCGTACGGTGAGATTCCCGTCTCGGAAAACAATTTAGTGTTTAGATTAAACCACGTTGTTACTTGTTAAAATGATTATCGCTGTTAGATTAAGAAAAAACAGATAATGTTAAATCTGATTTTGGATTTGATAGAAAATAATTTAGTATTTTAATCAAAGCACGTTGTTAAAATGATTATCGCTCTTAGATTAAGATAAAAAGAGAGAATGTTAAATCTGATTTTGGATTTGTTTATTGATTGGAATAATAATAATGTGGGGGAGCAGAGGCAGAGCGTGATGTCCAGAAGAACTACTGGATTGAGCATTCTGCTGATCTCACTGTTGAAGCTATGATGCTCGACTCTCGAGCTGCTGATCTCGACAAGGAGGAACGCCCTGAGGTAACATTATATATATAATATCTTTGGTTTCTTGTGATTTATTGAATCTGATATGGATTGGTTTGATGTTGCAGGTGCTCTCTTTGCTTCCACCCTATGAAGGCAAATCGGTGCTGGAGCTTGGAGCTGGTATTGGTCGGTTCACTGGTGAATTGGCTCAGAAGGCTGGTGAACTCATTGCTCTTGACTTCATTGATAGCGTCATTAAGAAGGTTTTCTTTTCTTACTACTACTTTTATTTCACATATTCTTAAGGTGTTGTTTTTAGGCGTAATTGCTCATCACTTGTTATCTCTTGAATGGTTTTTTATGCAGAATGAGAGTGTCAATGGGCACTACAAGAATGTCAAGTTTATGTGTGCTGATGTTACATCCCCTGACCTGAACATCACTGATGGATCCATTGACTTGATTTTCTCCAACTGGCTTCTCATGTATCTCTCCGACAAAGAGGTATAATCATGGTTCTCTTATCAAAGACAACAAGAAAAATTGAAATAAGAAAGCAAATCAGGTTTTAATGGTTTTGTTTGGATGCAGGTGGAGCTTTTGGTGGAAAGGATGGTTGGTTGGATCAAAGTTGGAGGATACATTTTCTTCCGTGAATCTTGCTTCCACCAATCTGGTGACAGCAAGCGCAAATCCAACCCCACTCACTACCGTGAACCCCGTTTCTATACCAAGGTTTCTTACCTTTCCAATATGCTTAAGAATGTGTTGAGATTTATGAGAGTTTCAGTTGCTTTGAATTGAATAATATAGGGTACATACCACTTAATCTAGTTTACTGAAACGTAAATGATATAATTATGCCTTGGTGTTTGCTTGTTTTGGTTTATCGTATCTTTGAAGTAATGTATTTGAATACTGAAGTTCACTCACGTAGAGGTTATGTGGCATTTAAAAGTCTATGGTGAATAATTGCAGGTGTTTCAAGAATGTGTGACTCGAGATGCTTCTGGGAACTCATTTGAGCTCTCTATGATCGGGCAAAAGTGCATTGGAGCTTATGTGAAGAACAAGAAGAATCAGAACCAGGTAAACCAAGACTCTGTCTATCAACATTTTCTAGTTTTCTGTTACTCTTTGACCATTGATAACACTCTTGGTTTTGTGGGATGCAGATTTGTTGGATTTGGCAGAAAGTGAGCTCAGAAAATGACAGAGGCTTCCAACGTTTCTTGGACAATGTTCAGTACAAATCCAGTGGGATCCTACGCTATGAGCGTGTCTTTGGACAAGGCTATGTGAGCACTGGTGGAATTGGTAAAATCCCTATTTGCTTTGCTTCTATTGTGTGTGGGAGATATAGGTGCGATATGTTCTTTGTGTTATACGATCAGTACTTACATGTGTTTGTGTTATGTTTCTTATTACAGAGACAACCAAAGAGTTCGTGGAGAAAATGGATCTGAAACCAGGACAGAAAGTGTTAGATGTTGGTTGTGGCATTGGTGGAGGTGACTTCTACATGGCTGAGAACTTCGATGTTCATGTGGTTGGTATCGATCTCTCAGTCAACATGATTTCGTTCGCACTGGAACGTGCTATTGGACTCAACTGCTCTGTTGAGTTTGAGGTCGCGGACTGCACCACAAAACATTACCCGGAGAATTCGTTCGATGTCATTTACAGCCGTGACACTATTCTTCACATCCAAGTACACAAACCTTATCTCAGTTCTCTCTTGGAAGTATATCACTGTGAATGTCGTCTAACTCATTCATTCTCTATCTCTATTAACAGGACAAACCAGCATTGTTCAGGACTTTCTTCAAGTGGCTTAAACCGGGAGGCAAAGTGCTCATCAGCGACTACTGTAAGAGCTCGGAAACTCCATCTCCTGAGTTTTCTGAGTACATCAAACAGAGAGGATATGATCTCCATGATGTTCAAGCTTATGGGCAGGTTTGTTTTCTTTGTAAAAAAAAAACGTTATTGTGTGTGTCAAAACCTTTTTCTGTAACGCAAATATTCAATGTATAGATGCTAAAAGACGCAGGCTTTAACGATGTGATCGCAGAGGACCGTACTGATCAGGTAGATGAATCTAAACATTTTGGAAACCGAGGATTATCAGTTCTTAACAGAGTTTGTGTTTTGGATATATACAGTTTATGCAAGTCCTGAGACGTGAACTAGAGAAGGTGGAGAAAGATAAGGAAGAGTTCATCTCCGACTTCTCCAAAGTCAGTATCTTTTTTTTTTTGTTTCCAAAAAGTTCATATAAAATAAAAACAACAGTTGAAGCTGTATCTATTGATTAATTGTTTTCAGAGTTAACTAACAAATCTTTTATCAAATAAACGCAGGAGGACTACGAGGACATAGTTGGAGGATGGAAGGCGAAGCTGGAGAGAAGTGCTTCGGGTGAGCAGAAGTGGGGACTTTTCATCGCCAACAAGAATTAATAATAATCTCTTCTGCTTTAAAATGCGTTTTTTGCTTCTTCAATAATAAAGAACATCATTCCCGTTTGGCAGATGGATGTTATGTGGACTTTGTGTGTTGTTTGTTTCTGTTATCGGTTAGATATATTAACCGAATGTCGTTTGGTTCAGTCTTTGTTTCCTATCACAATTTGTTTTAAGAAGAATTATAATCTTTGGATTTCTTTTTCAGTTTAAATTTGTGTAGCAGTTTGTTTTGGTGTAACCGGGTTATTCATTTTGAAAAGTGGCTACGCCACACAAGTTG
This sequence comes from Erucastrum elatum, assembly GCA_900406325.1. NCBI lineage: Eukaryota > Viridiplantae > Streptophyta > Magnoliopsida > Brassicales > Brassicaceae > Erucastrum > Erucastrum elatum. The sequence continues at coordinate 6,880 of OVBX01003219.1, read as the reverse complement.
GTTCTTTCATCTGTGATTCGGTTCAACCATGGGCATTACTTGATATATAGATTGTGACTGAACCAGGGCTATACCACTATTTATTTATTTTGGGATTTTAGACCCAAAAAAGAATCAAGACAGTCGAAACTGCAAAAGTTCAAAACTTATGTCAAAACTTATAAGGTATAGGTGTCAACAAACACACCACCAACATAAGAGCCACAAGAAGACATACTACTGAAGTGGAGACTGGAGAGCCTGGACTTTTGTTTGGATTAGCTATATAACTTCTTGTTGATTTGAACAAGCATGAGTGATTCATCAAAAACTACGGTTAGAACAGGCATCAAACCTCTTTAAAGTTGATTTGTTTCTGTTTTATTTGGTACTTTGGCCTTTGAATGTGTGACAAGTTATTCAAAAACATAATTCGTGTGAGCTGAACAACTAAATTAGTTACTTCCATATCAAACAATGTACTCATGCAACCTTGAAATCATAAGAAATTAACAACATTAATTGTGCGATCTTATTTTCTCGACAATCAAAGCAACTTCTTACATATAAACTATTCTCGTAAACTTTTACAAACGGATTCCATCTATTCCTCACACTCAACTCTTCTTGATACACTGCTGAATCTACCAGAGACATTCTTTGGTTCAACCCACTACATATCTTCACACCACTAGTTTCCTCGTCTTTGTGGGTTCTCTTGTGAAGCCCCGACCGTGTATCTGATGAGCCTGACAAGGTTTGGAAAGAATCATATCGATTGTAGACACAGCTTTAGTTTCATCTTCTCTGATCCTCTGCCTCCAGAGTTGGAGAAGAGCTGAGGCGGCATTGCAAATCGTACGGTCTTTGTGTTTTGTAAGTCCATGAAGCCTCTCAATCATCCTCCTTGGCTCCTTGGGTTTTGGAGTGACGTTCATCTTCATGAGCAGTGAGATAGCCTCAATGCACCGAGACGCATCTGCTTTGCCGGAGAGAATACCCTTAGCGTTGGCCACGTCAGCCGCTTTCTTTGCAGCTTCGAACAACTCCACCATCTCCTCTGTTTTCGCCGAAGATTTAGGGTTTTGGCAAGAAGCGAATCTCTTGGGAGGAGGACGCAAGGTTTTGGTTGTAACCTTACCATTCCCATCTTTGTCTTTGATGTCCGGTTCCGTTTTTGCAAGCACCGTCTCTGTCTTCTTCTTCTTCGATTGGTCTCTTCTTCCTTGTCCGTAGAGAGTGGACAACCATGAATCGAACAAGGATCGGGATACATCACGGATCTTCGGGCTTTTATGAGTTCTCAGAGTCTCCAACCGGAATATCGACTTGGAAAATCGTTGAATATCGTTGACGGAGAGAGACGCAGACTCCAACCTGTTCAGAACATCGACACATCGTTCGATGCCGTCTATGTTTCGTGTAAGATAGGTGGCTTCGATCGCTGCCGTAAACAAAGCTTGTAAATCATCAGAGATCTCCTGCGTAGTCATCTCTCTCTTTCTTTCTTTCGTTTGTTGTTGAGTTTCAGAAGATTTGTGTGATCGAATTATGGAAAAGAATTAGGGTTTTGTAAGATCGAAAATAAGGAAAGAGAGTAAGTGAGAGACAGAGAGAGTTGAAATATATATAGAGAGAGTGTGGCTTGTGTTGTAGCTAAGAAAAGGAAATTTAGTAGCTTAGGAGCCACGCAACTTCTCTCAATTTCCTTTTTCTTCACCCAAGGATAAACACTTTATCCTAAATCAACTTTGGATCAGACAAAGGCTGTTAAAAGCTAATTAATCCCACACAATTCATAAGACTATCTCTTTTATTTTTTGTTTGTTAAGTTTACTACGACTAAAAATAATATTACCATATACTTTTTGTTCCTTATAGTTAAGTTTTTTTAGTTCAATTAAAATCATACAATCTCTTCATGGAAACAAGATCCATTTGAGTATTCATCCTTCTCTCTCTATCAAAGATGTATGAATCTGCTGCTCTGTTTTACTTATTGGTCATTTTTCAAAAGTTTAGCTCAGTTAAAATGCTACGTTCTCTTCATAACAAAATATCCTTTGAGCGTTTCCTTTGATTTCTTCATCACTTTATGTAAGCACAAATTTCGGAAGAAGAATAATAGAACTTGTTTTGTTATATACTATCCTCCCAAAAAGATCCATAACGCTACAACAACACAAACACAAGTGCAGAATTTCTAGTCTACTTATGAATCAATCATCACGATACGCCTTGAAACAATACCTTCTGTAAAGATCAGCCTCTCACCATTTCGGATACCTAACGAGATCTCTAGCCAAAAACTGCATAAACCTCTTGCTAGCTTCGGGAACAACACGAACCTCTTCTTCTTCATTCAATGTAAACCAACTGATCCACCTGCCAGTCCCACGGCAATTTGCATTTCCCAGTCTTCCAAACTGACCATCTCGAAACCCCCAACTCCTCTAACCGTCTCTGTGATACTTTCCGTTCAACTTTTACGTTGTACAGCTCCTCCAACGGCGTCTGCATACATGCAACCCAAAAAATAGATTCATTGCTTGTCATGCGATGACCAGGGGTCAAATCGAGAGGTTTTTTCTTCTAGCATTTCGATTTCATTTCTTATTATTATTTTTATTGTAGTTTTGCTTTTATATTTAGTAAAAATACAAAGATGATAGATGATATAGTTCATCTTTTTAGTCAAAAATATAGTTCATTGGAAAAAAAAATCAGTCTTATTTAGTATACAGACTGTAGACTTATCCAATTGATGCTTTAGTTGATCAGTCTTATTTAGTATACAAAGGTCATGTTCGTTTCTCCATCTAGATGAATCATTTAGTAGAAGATGAGAGTTTTGTTTGTTTAGGCACTAAAAGTGCAATTCATTCAGATGGATCATTAATTCGGATAACTTTTGAAAATCTAAGTTTAATTTTGAAATCCATTCAACTGAACCAATTTGGATCATTTGAATGGAGATGATTCATTCAAAATGGTATAATGTCTATTATGCCTCTAATACAATTCACAAACTACAAACCTAAACAAAATATCAGTTTGTCAGAGAAGAAAACTGATAAAACCACAAAACATGTTTTTCCGCCAAAATTGTAAAAACGTGTTTTCCCGCCCAAACAAAATACGTGTTTTCCCGCCAAAACGAAAATTTCGTTTTTCCGCCAAAATTGCAAAATCTCGTTTTCCCGTCAAAACAAAAAAAAAATCATGTTTTTCCGCCAAAATCGAAAAACATGTTTTCCCGCTAAAACCGATAAACCCCATTTTCCCGCCAAACCTGAAAATCTTGTTTTCCCGCCAAAACCGAAAAAATCTCGTTTTTCTACCAAAATCGAAAAACGCATTTTCCCGCTAAAATCGAAAAATATGTTTTCCCGCCAAACCTGAAAATTCTCGTTTTCCCGCCAAAACAAAAAAAAACTTGTTTTCCCGCCAAAACCGAAAAATCTCGTTTTTCGCCAAAATCGAATAACGCATTTCTCCGCCAAAGCTGAAATTCTCCTTTTCCCGCCAAAATCGAAAATATTGTTTCCCGCCAAAACCGAAAAACGTGTTATCCCGCTGAAACCAAAAAACATGTTTTCCCACCAAAACCGTAAAACTCATTTTTCTGCCAATATCGTAAAAAATGAGTTTTCTTGCCAAAACCGCAAATACGCGATTTCTCGTCAAAACCGAAAATCTCGTTTTTAACCAAAACCGAAATTTGCTATCGGTTTATTATTAATATTCTATTTAGTTTGAAACTTTAATTTTTCTTTTCATATACATGTTTATCAATCTAAATAAAAAAATATTATTTAGGTACAATTATAATAAGCATTTTGACATATGCTAATATTAGACATGAATAAATCAACACAATGATATTTTGGTAATTTGTTTACTACACTTATTTGGATGGAAATGAAAATAAAGAAACAAACATAAAATTCATTTAGATGATTCATCTAGATGAGCTATTTGGATGAACAAACAAAAAATCACAAAAAATCTGGATGGTTCATACAAATGGATCATTGAGATGTAAATAAAAAATGGAGAAACAAACAGGCCCAAAATGTAGACTTGTCTATTTGATGCTTTAGTGGATCAATCTCATATCTAGACACCTAACAAATTAAACTTGTTTAAGTCTGCCGTTTACAGTTAACTAAACCGCAAAGTCTGTTTTGTAAAACCCTGGAAGTGGAAGCCATATGATGGATGGGTTTATTGACTTACTCCAAATGCCCATTTGAGCATTCATTGACATCCCTATCCAAAGATATATAGATCCCATTGAGTATATAATACACATCTTTATTTAAATAAATTGTTTAATATACTTTCACCCGTAGGTGAAGCCTGAGAGTAACATAAGAAAACAAATGAAAATAAAACTAAAAGAAAAACATTCCACCGAGCATAGCCTTAGGACTGTGCAGAATAGACTGTCGAGAGGGGATAAATACAAAGGCCTTGAAATCACAACATACCAAGACTAGATTCGCTAGACTCCTATTTAGATTTTGACCCAACCCTATCTCTACTACACACACACCTACTCTTCAATTTTTGTAATCGACACTGTCAATTTCAATCTCTTTCAGTCAATTTATTAGCAATATCTTTCAGTTTTCATTTAACATTAATTAACTTTATACCAATGTGTCAATTATTGACAACACAGACCAATCTTGGATATTGATAGTTACATCGTTCTAGGAAAAACCACCAGCATATCTAGGTAGACTTGATTGGCAAAAATAAACAAATTAGTCAGTCCATAATAGCTACGACCCTCGATAGCCATTTAACGTAGATATTGATATAACAGAGAATGTGATGCAGTCTTACATTGTCAGAATATTAAATAGTGTCTAATGTGAATGTGTGGTACATGTGTATAACGTATACACGTAGACATGGGACATACATGTAAATGTATTATGATGACCTCATGATAGGAGAAGATCACTGACAATAATATAATAAAAGACTTAAAAATAGGCTTTAATCGTTCTATTTTTTCTAAAATTAGTTTTGTCTCTCAAGTCTCAAAGGGAAAGAAGGAGTGAATGAAGAATCACATGACACATTCAACCAAAAATAGGGAAAATAAAATGCAGAGAATAAGAGGAGGCGGGTGATTCACAGCCAAAGCCAACCCAACCAATGGTCCACCTCAATGCCTGCCACCATTTTGCCCCTCACAGTCTCATCCCTTCTTCGGTCTTGTCAATTCCTCTCTGTCTCTCGCCCTTCTTCTTTTAATTTGTCTCTTCCATCTTTGGGTGTTTATTTAAAAGGTTCTCCAAATTATCAATGACTAGTGTCGGTCCACTATTCACCTATTATTTTGGTTAGATTTTCAGTTGTCATTTTATGTTCAAATTAATAATTAGTTATTGAATCTTCGACATTTTCTCTTATAGGAGATCATTTATTTCGTATAAGTTACGATGGACTTGTGTGTGTTTGGGACAGCTAGACAGCTGTCTCTGTATATTATCTACTTTGTGCCATTCTCTTTCTTTCTAATCAAGATGTGAAAATTACAGAAAATAAACAACTTATATACTACTATAAAATAATTAAAGTTTTAAATAAATAAATCTCTATATATGCTGAAAGTTTTCAAAATATAACATAGGGTAAATATTAATAAATTTTTTAGATATCTCAAATCATACAAAATCGTATATCAATGATATCCATGATAGATACTAGAAATATTTGTATATATATATATATATATATATATATATATATATTTACGTTTGATTGAGAATGTTTATAATTGGGGAGGGTCTTGAAAGTTTTCAAGGTTTTTTTGTTATATCTTTCTCTTTGTGTTTACATTTGACCCATAAGCATGTATCAGAAATTTATTAGTAGATTGTGTTTCTTGTTGTAGAAGTTCTACTACAGCTAGGGCCTAGTGGCTTTCTCTAGCTAGAGACAAATACCTAGAGATCCCTTGCATGGAATAGTAGGTTTCCCATATGTATCAATTATATACTTTAGAGAGAAGAAAACATTTGTGTTCGCGCCTAAGGCGAATGAGAGGTTTTTGCTTAACAATTAACATTAATTTGTGCGAATTCTATATTTCTATATATAGTTGATCATTTGAGTTAACATCAGCTCGAAATTAGCCAACATCGTCATCCGGTAACACTCGTATTTTCTACCCTATAAGTGAGATTCCACGTTGGTCATTTACTTCCCTTGACCGTTATGTCTAGCAGTTAAAGCTTATGCATATAGTATAAGTATAATACGTCACTGATGATATATTATGATGAATCCAACGAGCAGCAGACACAGATTTGTGTGATCTATGGAATTAACCAAAAGATTATACCGTATGACTACATTACCAATCAATCTTCGCTACTCTTCACGAGAAGATTCATGTTTCTTCCTTTCCTAACAACAAAATATACTAGAGTATACTAACTATTTATTGTACGTGTGGTAGTCTGTTGACTATGCGCGTACCCATTAATATTTCTCTACTTGCTTTTCGCTTTTGTCGTATATATTGATTAAAGTTATGTTTTTTTGCTTACTTCCATGCTCGCTAGAATCACAGACACACACACAATCATCATGGAGAAAAGCAAATACGAAGAGAGGAACTGAGGAAGATGGAATAATAATACATCAAAATAAGCTATACGAACATACTAAATCACTCTCTATCTTTCTTCTAAAATTGTTATTAAAGAAAAATAGTGTCATTGAATCGTACAACGAAACATAAAAGAATGAATGAATCTTTTGGAAAAGAAAGGAAGGTGTCGGGGACTTCTTCTATGAATAAGCTACTCAATTTTCTAAGACTTATTCTTGGGTTCACCCCCTAGGTGAACCTTTAGGTTCACCAACCAATAGGATT